>CM065725.1:73785676-73818176 GCA_033310375.1 Conus canariensis
AAAAGATTGTTACAGTTGCTATAGCTGTCAACCAATCAGTAGAAGGTGATTGTACAGCTATCGACCAATCACTCGACAAAAACCTAATCAAATTTCTATAGTTGAAGGTGAGTACAGCATGAAAGTACTGTTAACATAAAAACTGCTTTGATGTATGTCTATGTCAAGTAGTGGGAGGGTGAGTTTACGTTGCCTGGATATGGGCTGATTATGGAGCCCACCTGTAAAGATTGTGGAATGGTTTGGGAATATGGTCACTAGCTGATTTCAGGGCAAAAGAACAAGAAGGATTCCAACCCCAATAAAGCAACAACAACAATGAAAAGAAAAAAAATAAAGAGAGAGAGAGAGAGAGAGAGAGAGAGAGAGAGAGAGAGAGAGAGAGACCAAACTTAGATATGAGAACAGAGAAGTCTGGACATAGCAAACTTTATCCTCCAACCCAAATGGTCAGTCGTTCAAGGATCTTTTTCATGTGGATTAATCCAAAGAAATGGAAGACCAGCCAAGGGTAAGCATTCCTGTCTTTTAAGCTAAACACTTTTCAAGCCTCTTAGACAGTACCATACTTTTAGTTTTTACTACGTTGTCATTTCTGTTTTTGTTGTTGTTGGTGGTGGTGGTGGTGGTGGCAGTGGTGGTTGTGATCTCGCCGTCTGTGCGTCAGTCCAATACCACCCCCATCCCCTCCATCACCATCCTCTCATCTCTAGAATGAACATGACTCATTCCAGACCTCTATCCACAAACATCTGTATCAACTGCTTCTGGCTTTACCTATTTCAGTAGTACACAGCATAGCTGGCTGTGCATGTCTTTCACTTCTTGTCCACGAAATGATAAGCTAGTAGCAGTGTTGGAACGATTTTGAAATGAGTGTGTGTGTGTGTGTGTGTGTGTGTGTGTGTGTGTGTGTGTGTGTGTGTGTGTGTGCGCGCGCGCGCGCGCGTTTGTACATCATGCTCTTAGTAAGATTGTGCTGTTGTGTGCGACTTCCCAAACTGTTTTTGTCTGGTCAATATAGCTGCCCTATTCCCTTAGCTTTTAGCACGACTCTTCTTTCTCTTTGTTTCGCAATTGACAAGACCAAATGCAAAGATGTCCTCATCTCATTCTCATATGCAAAACATTTTGCATACAGGCGATTGTGTGTGTGCGATTGTGTGTGTGTGTGTGTGTGTGTGTGTGTGTGTGTGTGTGTGGGTGTGGGTGTGTGTATACGTATATAAACACATACAACTACACACACACACATAAATACACACACACACACACACACATACACACACACACACACACACACACACACACACACACACACACACACACATACACCACACACGTGAGTGTGCGAGTGCGTGCCCCTCCCCTCTCCATCTGGACGCACAGACACAACACACATGTGTGTGTATGTTTGTGTGTGCGTGCGTGCGTGAGTGCGTGTGTGCGTACGTACGTGCGCGCGCGCGCGTGTGTGTGTGTGTGTTTGTGTGTGTGCGTGTGTGTTTTGAGAGTGGCATCAATGAAATACCCATAAACGCTGCCGCTCACTTTCTCATTCAGCTGACCGTGGCATTGACACAGGCTGTCTGTCAACGTCCACCCACTCTGGGAGAAACACAGACGAGCAAACAGAGAAAAAAAAATCCGATATGTTGTGACCAGTTTCCACCCAGACGATTGCAAGGCTATTGATTGTAGGAAGGGCCGTAAGTCAGCTTGATGGTCATGGGCGTTGAAAATAGCTTCCTCCTCGCTTTGTCGCCATTCCCTTCCCATAAAGCTTTGGGTGAAAAGTTATCTCTTCCGGTCTGGGTTAGGTGGGTCGATGAATACTCGCGCTGTCTCTGTCACATCCATGCTGTCCCAGAAGAAATGCTGTCTGTGTGTCTGTGTGTCCATGGTCAAAATGTGTTCCACTCGCTCCAGACAAAACTTCTGGGCCGATCGTTCTGAAAATTTGTAGGTATGTTCATTATAGGTCATGGATGATGCCCAATATTTTATTTTACCAGAATAGCCGTTACTAACGGCTATAACGGCCCAAAACGGTCCTTTTTTAATGGAATATGTGAGTGACGAAAGACATTATCACGCATGTTTCACGTCGTCATACATTTTGACGCAAGTTTGATTGTGACGTTTTTCAGCCCCCCCCCCCCCCCCCCCCCTTTGTTATGTTAATTTTGGAAGTAGCAAGAACTATAACTCTATGTGAAAGTCTAATGCATGAGTAAAGAGAATGCGCAGAAGGCCAACGGTTACATGTCCAGATATATGGTCAACGATCAGAGCGTTCCTTTAGTAAACATCGTTTGGAGTTTACAACATGTGTGTTAGCGTCGTTGCTGCGTGCCAACATTAGTTATTCTAGACACATCACCCTACTTTGTAGAAGTAAAATACTCCAATTCCCCAATACATCCTATCAAAAGTACTCTCCTATAGCATGCGAATTATAGGCTTTGTCAGCTGTTGTATGATGACAGTAAACCAACTTCTCTCCACCAGCAAATAATCTTATTCATGGGTATCTATATGCAGCATTCAAGATCAGACATATCCCCGTCCTCTTCCCCAACACATACTGCAAGGAATTGCATCTGGCTTTGATCTGACCAGAGGTCCATTCCTTCTACGCTCCCCTACACCCCCATTCCCTCCTTCTTCCCACCCTGATGTCAATCTCGTTTTCTGTCCCTTTCCCATTTTCCTTTGTATGGGGAAATTCAAGTATTGCGACATTCTCACCATCTAAAACAGTGTGGTTTGCCCCCACCATCATTTCCAGCCTAGTTTCTCTCAATCAGAACAAGACGTGAAACTCTCTCTCTCTCTCTCTCTCTCTCTCTCTCTCTCTCTCTCTCTCTCTCTCTCTCTTCTCTGACGGATGGCCGAGCACCTCCGATCTTCGCCCTCCTAGTATCAGCTTTGAATGAATGTAATTATTCCTTCCTCTTGCCACTGCGTTTTGTGTGCAGATAGAGAAACATGGAAAGAGAAGTGCTGAGTGACTGACTCTCATTACCTCTAGATGCTTTTAAGACATGTGATGGCTAAACTGTTTCGAGGCACTGACCTCTGCAAAACTGGTAAAATAATGCTGGAAAACATCAAGCATGAAAATGGTTTCCCGAACTTTTTGTTGATTAGAACACTATATAAGAAATGTATGTGTTCTTGTTGTACTTCTTTCCCTTTGTGTGCAGTTTGTGTTTTTTTTTCTCCCTGAGACAATCAACTTAAATAAACTAACGATTAATTAAACTGTGAAGAAAGGACAAACTCATCACAGGAAGGATCGATCGCAACAACGTGATGCTCCCATCACCAAGGCTGAGCAGGAAAAGCAAATAAGGGGGCTGGGATTGAGAGAAGCGTGAAGGGATGCGTGGGGGTGGAGAAAGGAAAAGCTGATAGGGGATGGAAGATTAACGAAGGGGAGGGGGAGATGCCAATGGCTCTTCTTGCCCTTCAAGGACGTTACTCTTTTTGGTGCATGGGGACAAACCTAATGACAGAACGGACATCGAAGAGACTCTTATTTTGACTCCTACACCTTTTAAAACAACATGTATCACCATTACATTGAAGATGAGGTGGATTTTTAACTGAAAATAGCTGAACAATATTTCGATTTGTTTTCAGTTCACCTTCAATTGTTTGTTTGTTGTTGTTGTTGTTGTTGTTGTTGTTCTTCTTCTTCTTCTTCTTCTTCTTCTTCTTCTTAAATTTCCGTGTTTTTCATTTATTGACGTCATCATATGTGTCGGCTTAAATGATTCATACAATTCGTTTGGAAACTTGATGACCGCACAGGGAAGGGCCATAATCTATAGGCTTCTGGGAAATGCTAGTCAATCCCAGGACAAAAGACAGTGCAGATGCCAGTCAATCAATGGCCAGGAGATTGCACAGATGCCAGTCAATTATTGGGCAGAGAACTGCACAAATGCCAGCCAGTTATTGGGCAGAAGACTGCACATATGCCAGATAATCACAGGACAGAAGACTGCTGATGCCAGCCAATCCCTGGACAGAAGATTGTGCAGATTCCAGCCAATCACGAGGAAACATAGTTTACAGATACCAGCCAATCACTGGACAGAAGACTTTACGGATGTCAGCCAATTATTTGACAGAAGATTTTCTACAGATATCAACCAATAACAATGACAGAAGACTGTGGAAATGCCAGCCAATAACAGGACAGAAGACTGTAGAGGTGGACACACGACAGAAGGCTACAATTACCAGCTAATCACTGAACAGAAGACTGTAAATCTGCTACAGTTGCCAGCCAATCACTGAGCAGAAGACTGTAAATCTGCTACAGTTGCCAGCCAATCACTGAACAGAAGACTGTAAATCTGTTACAGTTGCCAGCCAGTCACTGAACAGAAGACTGTAAATCTGCTACAGTTGCCAACCAATCAGTAGGCAGCAGACTAGCAGATTGCTAGACAGAAGTTAAACTACATTTTTCTGTAACTGAAGGGGAGTACAACCCGAGAAAAAAAACAAAAAAAACAAAACAAAAAAACCCAAAGAAACAAACTGCTCTGTTTCACATCAGTTATTTCCTGGAAGAAATGTTTCCATAATACATATTCTGCTTATGGACTAATTGTAGAGCACGCCTTTGTAGACTAAGCAATGGCTTGTTGGCTAATTAGCGTGTTCCAGGTTGCAGCTGCATAATTTTTATCTAAGATTTACCACGACAAACAAAGAAGACAATGAGACTGGGTATAAGTATTCTCTCTCTCTCTCTCTCTCTCTCTCTCTCTCTCTCTCTCTCTCTCTCTCTCTCTCTCTCTCTCTCAACAACGAAGGAGATGTGTGTTCAAGACGTGCATGATTTGAAAAAGAAATAATTTCCTTTGAAAAAGCAGTTTTGAAAAAAAGTGTTTAATATAATGACAATGGTTTGCTGTCATCTACTTGTCCCTACACGTCCTGGCGATATAATTCTGCACACACGTTTTTATGAGAGAGAGAGGAGAGAGAGAGAGAGAGAGAGAGATGCTCTGTGTGTGTGTGGGGTGTGTGTGTGTGTGTGTGTGTGTGTGTGTGTGTGTGTGTGTGTGTGTGTGTGTGTGTGTTGAAAGAGAGAGAGAGAGAGAGAGAGAGAGAGAGAGAGAGACAGAGAGAGACAGAGAGAGACCGAGAGAGAGAGAGGGGTAAGGTAAGGTAAGGTAATGTTGCTTATAGCCCAGCCGACCGCAAATGGCCATATCAGGGCTGTCACCACGTTAAAATCAACTCAGAAGTCATCTCAAACAAACAACCCCCCCCCCCCCCCCAAGCCAAAAACAAACAAACAAACAAAAACCTTTCATACATCTCTTTAAAATACAACTTCTAAAAACGTACCGGAAGCTTCAATAAACATCTTTCTTCCGTAAAATCTTAAATCAGATGAAAAATGTTAATCTTCCTCAGAAACTCAAAGATTACGTCAGGTGGGACATCTCTGAACAGAGTTTTCATGGACTCTGCTGTAAAGTGTTTATGTCTCACATCGTGCAAGTCCCAACAATCTAAAAGAATATGTTTCACTGTGAGTGGAACATGACATGGAAGACACCACGGAGCTTCGTCACCTTTTAAAAGACAAGAATGGGCATAAAACGAGTGGTGTGTGTGCAAGTGGAACAGGATTGTTTCTTCTTTACGGCCGCCTCTGGAATACGATAAAAACTCGTTCAGGTTTGGACGGATTTTAAATAGTTTGTTATCCGTCTGCAAAGTCCATCCCTCTTGCCAGAGGTCTTTGGCATAGAGAGAGAGAGAGAGAGAGAGAGAGAGAGAGAGAGAGAGAGAGAGAGAGAGAGAGAGAGAGAGATGGAAACATTGGTGGGATGGTAATAGGAGTGATGGGGGAGTTGGCGGCACCAGGGAGAGAGAGGAGGGGATTCTAAGTTGAGCAAAGAGACAGGGAGAGAAGGTAGTCCAGCGTAGGTAAAGAAACTGAAAGAACAGGAGTGTCTCTAAGCCCAGTGCTGATTCTAACGCTGGCCTACCTTCACTGATGAGATCAACGTCTTATGAGCCTCGGGGTGTTGCCAGGCCGGTCGGTAGGGAGTCGTGGCGGTCTGTGTTAGGAGACTGGCAATAAAAACCGCTGAACAAGGTGAGGCAAAGCGTACATACTGGGACAATGACTGTTGACCGAGTGACTGGATTGGATAGGTCGCCTGTAGTCTGGGACCTGATCAGGAAAATGATCGCCTGCAGTCTATGTCTGTCTGGGTGTCTGTTCTCTGTCTGTCTGTCTGTCTGTCTGTCTGTCTGTCTCTCTCTCTCTCTCTCTCTCTCTCTCTCTCTCTCTCTCTCTCTCTCTCTCCTGTGCTTGATCAGTAGAGTTATCGTCTGTCTGTCTGTCTGTCTCCCTCTCTACCACTCTCTCTCTCTCTCTCTCTCTCTCTCTCTCTCTCTCTCTCTCACTTAGTCATTCTTCATCCCTTTCTCACTCCCATCCTTTCTTCCTCTAAACATATGGTGTATCATTGATTCCGAAGTGTTTATGCATTCATTAGTGCATATGTGTTGACATGCAGTCTTGTGTGGCGTTTCCTGTCATGTATATGCATCTTTCTTTTTCTTGAGGGCTGCATGAAAAAAGCCACTGACTTTGTGCTTTTTCCCTCCCCTCAATACATACCATTTTGCTCGTTCCCCCCGCTCATTCGTTCGTTCTGTCTGTCTGTTTATCTGTCTGTCTGTCCCCCCACTCCCTGTCTCTCTCTCATCGAGAGCAGTGTGTGTGTGTGTGTGTGTGTGTGTGTGTGTGTGTGTGTGTGTGTGTGTGTATGCGTGCCCGCACGCCCGTGTGTGTGTGTGTGTGTGTGTGTGTGTGTGTGTGTGTGTGGGTGTGTGTGTGTGTGTGTATGGTGTGTGCACGTGCCTGGGTAATAGAGACTTGCTTCTGTGTGAAATCGTCTCTGTGTCTGTATGCCAGCTTGCAATGTGGTTCGTTCTTTGTTTAGAGTCTTTCCACTGTGTAGGAGACAGTGTGTGTGTGTGTGTGTGTGTGTGTGTGTGTGTGTGTGTGTGTGTGTGTGTGTGTGTGTGTATGAGGGGAGGTGAGGGGGTGGGTGGGATGGGTGGGTAAGTGGGTGGTCGTGTGCATGCGTGCGTGCGTGCGTGCGTCCATCCCCAAAGGTATTCTGCTAACATATCTTCTTCTTGTCATTATTTAATCAAAATGAATTTCGATGTTGATATAACTCCCAATAATTAGATGCTTTGTGTATATTCTAGTGATTCTCAAGCACGTGGGCATTTTAGCTGGTTAACTGCGGGCATTAAACGGCATCATATTAGCATTATTATTATTCACGCGTTAGTATAGCTCATTTTCTAGTGTGGGTCAGCTTAAGTTATCAGGATCAGACAATACAATCTTTGTACATTTCTTTGTGTTCTTTGTGGTGCAGACGTTTTTTTCTAAAGTTACATTAATCCACATGCATAAACCATCTACATACTGAATCAGAGCTACACTGTTTGACATAGCTGAAGATAGATCACATATCATTACGCTAGAAAAATGGATAGACGCAATCACTCAACCTTAAGGAGAGTAAATATACACGTCTTTTTGCGATGCTGATTCGGTATTTCTTCTTCTTCTCTATATGCATCTCAGTATGCCGACAGTCCTGTTTTGCCGTGTTTTTTTTGTTTGTTTGTTTGTTGCTTTTTTTTTTTTTTTTTTTAAAGATATCCATAAAGGTTTCTGCCTTTTCCATAATTGATAAAAATTAATTACTTTTGCAAATTTTATCTGATAATTTGGTCGTCTAGTTCCATGTTTTTCATATCCGTAATTAGTTCCTTTTTTTTTTGGCATATCTTTAATTTCATTTTATTCCAGTACGTTTGAGAATCTTTGTGTTCTGTGACTTCTGTAGTACAAAACGAGTGCCAGAATTCCCTTTTGGCACAGTAAACAACTCTGTTGCTACACTTTTTTGCTATCCTTATTTCAGAATGCTTTGTTTTGTTTGATTGTTTTATAAGATTTATATATATATATATATATATATATATATATATATATATATATATATATATATATACTTTTTTTTTTTGCTTTCCACAAACATCATCCCACCAAGGTTTTTCAGAATGATTGGTTGATTAAAGACATCATAAATTTAGAATCGAACCATTGGCTGAAAACAGAACTGTTTGCTTTGAATATAGAAAATTCACTGATTGTTTTTTTCTTTTACAATCCCTTCAAAGTCTTGAGAAGCAATAACAATGTGTGTGTGTGTTGGTGTGTGTGTGTGTGCGTGCTGCGTGGTGCGTGGTTGTGTGTGTGTGTGTGTGTGTGTGTGTGTGTTGTGTGGTGGTGTGGAACGAGTGAGCGCGCCTGCATGCGTGCGTGCATGCGTGTGCTGGCATGCAAGTATGTATTTTTGTGAAAGCAAGATGAGAGAGAGAGAGAGAGAGAGAGAGAGAGAGAGAGAGAGAGAGAGAGAGAGAGAGAGAGAGAAAACACAGCCCGTGTTTCGTGTTACTGTGTCGTCTGATTCTCTTTCATACGGACAAAAATGATACACCCTTATACACACACACACACACACACACACACACACACACACACACACACACACACACACACGCACGCACCACCACACACAGCACGCACGGCACACACACACACACACCACACACACACACACAACACAACACACACACACTGCGCGCGCGCGGCGCGCGCACGTCTTCCTTGTGTGACAACTTCCTTTCAAATACATGCGTTTCTAAAGCCATTTAACTGAGTTAATTTTTTTAGCATTTGAGAATAAACAACTAAATACGACATAGTTATTTTTTTTAACATAAAATGAATACATATTACCATGAACAGTATGAATTCTAATTTTTTGAGCAAGTGGATCATGAGATAGTGTACATTAAACACTTCTGCCAACACGCCCTTGCATTGACAGCCACCCTGCTGTTTTGGTTACTTATTTTAAAATGGGATGCAAAGTTTCGAAAAAAAAAATTAAAAATGAAATATGTAAATAACTGAATATAACTAAATGAATAAAAAAAAATAATAGATGACTTACAAACAAAAACAAACAGATGAACAAATACATGACTAATGAATTAAAAGTAAATGAATCAGGAAATAGATAAATAACCAAATACGTGCGATTGATGTGTTGTGTGTGTGTGTGTGTGTGTGTGTGTGTGTGGTGTGTGTGTGTGTGTGTGTGTGTGTGTGTGTGTGTGTGTGTGTGTGTGTGTAAAGTTTATTGATGTGCAATGTTTGTACGTATGTTGTGCTTTGTCAGCGCCTAGAACCTTTCGCTTTATAAACGCTTTGTTGTTTTTGTTTTGTTGTTGTTGTTGTTGTTGTTGTTTATTATTATTGTTATCATTATCGTTATTATCATAAATAAATACAAAAACAAACAAAACAGTGAAACAACAAGAACAGCCACAACAACAACAAGTCGTGAATGCTTTGAAATACTTTACATTCGAAAGCGATTTATATGCTTAATTACCTCCCTTGGGTGACCTCCATCGCTTCCCGAACATTGACATGAGAGTTGTCCCTCCTGGTGCTTGGACCTCGGATCCGATTCTCTGGGTGTTTTGGCAGCGTCTGGACCGCAATTATACACCTCTCCATCAGTCTGTGAGCAGTATAGCACCTCCCACCCCACCCATCCCACCCCACCACCCTTACACTCCCCCATGTCTCCAGAGAGAGAGAGAGAGAGAGAGAGAGAGAGAGAGAGACAGACAGACAGACGAGAGAGACAGAGACAGAGAGGACAGAGAGAGACAGAGAGAGAGAATGTGTTTTTTTCCCGTGCAAAGCCAAGAGGGATGGACAGGCGCCATTAGCGGTGTGGACAGAATCACAAGAACTGTGTTGGGGGATGTAGTCTGAAGGTGGTGGCACCTTGGAGGTCGTCCCAGCCATAAATAGCACGGTGAGGTTTGTCTTCTGCATGGCCTGCCTGGTCCCTCGCAGACTGCGGAGGATGGACGTAAATAAACCGGGGGAAACCCACACAAACAAAAACAGCAATAACGACGACGTCGGCAACAAGGAAACTAAATAAACGATGAATTAAACCAACGAATATATGACTGCACGAATGGCCTCAGCTTCTTCGGACAAATGGATACTTTGGTTTTAATCCCCATTTACAGAAGGCAAACAAACAAACAAACAACAAAAAGCACAAAACCAATTGAACAGTAATCAACAAATTAACAAACAAATGAAAAGATCGATAGATAAATTACACACACACACACACACACACACACGCGCGCGCGCGCGCGCGCGCACACACACACACAAACGCACGCACGCACACACCTATGTATGTATGTATGTATGTGTGTGTGTATGTGTGTATGTAGGTACGCATGTATGCATATATCTATCTATTCTGGTCGTGCATTTGATTTATTCTGGTCGAAGCCCAGTGTACTTATATTGTATATTTTCATTTGTTCGGTGGAGTGCGAATTTACTTTATCTATTTACCTATCAATCTATATATATATATATATATATATATATATATATATATATATATATATATATACTTCTGTAACATTATTTGGCCATCATTTTGTCACGAAGCCTGATTACTTATCCAGTAACAACACGCTTCACCATCATTTTGTGGCGGAGCCTGATTGCTTCTCCGTCCTGGATGACCTGAACGACGTGTTTATAAACCACCAGCCCCCCCCCCCCCCCCCCCCCCCCCCCCCCCCCCCCCCCCCCCCTCTTTTCTTCTATTATTTTTTTTCCTTGGGTATAGGGAGTGGGGTTAGGGTGGGGGGTGGGGAGGCTCTTCTGAAAACAGACACATATTATAAAGTTATGAGGATGATTTAACAAAACAATCTCACTGTCTCTCTGTCTCTGTCTCTCTCTCCCTCTCTCTCTCTCAAACACACACACACACACACACACACACACACACACACACACACACACGCACGCACGCACGCACGCACGCACGCACGCACGCACGCACGCACATACACACACACATACACACTTCATGTAAGGTCAATGACCTCCTTGATCCAAAGACTTAAACTTAATGGTTTTAAAACAAAATTTACAAATGACATAAAATACAGCTGTGGCGAAAAAGATATCAAATATGCAGAAACTACTAAGATGTGAACCGTTTTCTTAGAAAAGACTTTTCTTGCTTTAGCTGAATCTTCCCTGGATGAATTTTTAAGTAAGTCCTCAATAATATGTGACAATGGCATTGACTCGGGATCCGATTTTTACATACCTGTAAAGAGATGCAGATGTTGTATGTTTATTGGATGCTACTTGGTATATTCTTTAGTGCTGCTGCGATCTTCTCTCATCGAGAGCAGTGTGTGTGTGTGTGTGTGTGTGTGTGTGTGTGTGTGTGTGTGTGTGTGTGTGTGTGTGTGTGTGTGTGTATGCGTGCCGCACGCCCGTGTGTGTGTGTGTGTGTGTGTGTGTGTGTGTGTGTGTGTGTGTGTGTGTGTGTATGGTGTGTGCACGTGCCTGGGTAATAGAGACTTGCTTCTGTGTGAAATCGTCTCTGTGTCTGTATGCCAGCTTGCAATGTGGTTCGTTCTTTAGTTTAGAGTCTTTCCACTGTGATAGGAGACCAATGTGTGTGTGTGTGTGTGTGTGTGTGTGTGTGTGTGTGTGTGTGTGTGTGTGTGTGTGTGTGTGTGTGTGAGGGGCGGTGAGGGGGTGGGTGGGATGGGTGGGTAAGTGGGTAGTCGTGTGCATGCGTGCGTGCGTGCGTGCGTCCATCCCCAAAGGTATTCTGCTAACATATCTTCTTCTTGTCATTATTTAATCAAAATGAATTTCGATGTTGATATAACTCCTAATAATTAGATGCTTTGTGTATATTCTAGTGATTCTCAAGCACGTGGGCATTTTAGCTGGTTAACTGAGGGCATTAAACGGCATCATATTAGCATTATTATTATTCACGCGTTAGTATAGCTCATTTTCTAGTGTGTGTCAGCTTAAGTTATCAGGATCAGACTAATACAATCTTTGTACATTTCTTTGTGTTCTTTGTGGTGCAGACGTTTTTTTCTAAAGTTACATTAATCCACATGCATAAACCATCTACATACTGAATCAGAGCTACACTGTTTGACATAGCTGAAGATAGACCACATATCATTACGCTAGAAAAATGGATAGACGCAATCACTCAACCTTAAGGAGAGTAAATATACACGTCTTTTTGCGATGCTGGTTCGGTATTTCTTCTTCTTCTCTATATGCATCTCAGTATGCCGACAGTCCTGTTTTGCCCTCTTTTTTTTTTCTTTTTTTTTTAAAAGATATCCACAAAGGTTTCTGCCTTTTCCATAATTGATAAAAATTAATTACTTTTGCAAATTTTATCTGATAATTTGGTCGTCTAGTTCCATGTTTTTAATATCCGTAATTAGTTCCTTTCTATTTTTTTTTTGGCATATCTTTAATTTCATATTATTCCAATACGTTTGAGAATCTTTGTGTTCTGTGACTTCTGTAGTACAAAACGAGTGCCAGAATTCCCTTTTGGCACAGTAAACAACTCTGTTGCTACACTTTTTTGCTATCCTTATTTCAGAATGCTTTGTTTTGTTTGATTGTTTTAAAGATTATATATAAATTGTATATATATATATATATATATATATATATATATATATACATATATATATATATATATATATATATATATATATATAATATACTTTTTTTTTTTGTTTTCCACAAACATCATCCCACCAAGGTTTTTCAGAATGATTGGTTGATTAAAGACATCATAAATTTGGAATCGAACCATTGGCTGGAAACAACTGTTTGTTTGAATATAGAAAATCACTGATTGTTTTTTTCTTTTACAATCCCTTCAAAGTCTTGAGAAGCAATAACAATGTGTGTGTGTGTGTGTGTGTGTGTGTGTGTGTGTGTGTGTGTGTGTGTGTGTGTGTGTGTGTGTGTGTGTGTGTGTGTGTGTGAACGAGTGAGCGCGCCTGCATGCGTGCGTGCATGCGTGTGCTGGCATGCAAGTATGTATGCTTTGTGTGTGTGTGTGTGTGTGTGAGAGAGAGAGAGAGAGAAGAGAGAGAGAGAGAGAGAGAGAGAGAGAGAGAGAGAGAGAGAGAGAGAGAGAGAGAGAGAGAAAACACAGCCCGTGTTTTGTGTTACTGTGTCGTCTGATTCTCTTTCATACGGACAAAAATATGAACTACGCACACACACACACACACACACACACACACACACACACACACACACACGCGCGCGCGCGCGCGCGCGCACGCACGCACGCACGCACGCACGCACACACACACACTCACACACACACACGCGCGCGCGCGCGCGCGCGCACGTCTTCCTTGTGTGATAACTTCCTTTCAAATACATGCGTTTCTAAAGCCATTTAACTGAGTTAATTTTTTTAGCATTTGAGAATAAACAACTAAATACGACATAGTTATTTTTTTTAACATAAAATGAATACATATTACCATGAACAGTATGAATTCTAATTTTTTGAGCAAGTGGATCATGAGATAGTGTACATTAAACACTTCTGCCAACACGCCCTTGCATTGACAGCCACCCTGCTGTTTTGGTTACTTATTTTAAAATGGGATGCAAAGTTTCGAAAAAAAAAATTAAAATGAAATATGTAAATAACTGAATATAACTAAATGAATAAAAAAAATAATAGACATACAAACAAAAACAAACAAATGAACAAATACATGACTAATGAATTAAAAGTAAATGAATCAGGAAATAGATAAATAACCAAATACGTGCGATTGATGTGTGTGTGTGTGTGTGTGTGTGTGTGTGTGTGTGTGTGTGTGTGTGTGTGTGTGTGTGTAAAGTTTATTGATGTGCAATGTTTGTACGTATGTTGTGCTTTGTCAGCGCCTAGAACCTTTCGCTTTATAAACGCTTTGTTGTTTTTGTTTTTGTTGTTGTTGTTGTTGTTATTATTATTATTGTTATCATTATCGTTATTATCATAAATAAATACAAAAACAAACAAAACAGTGAAACAACAAGAACAGCCACAACAACAACAAGTTGTGAATGCTTTGAAATACTTTACATTCGAAAGCGATTTATATGCTTAATTACCTCCCTTGGGTGACCTCCATCGCTTCCCGAACATTGACATGAGAGTTGTCCCTCCTGGTGCTTGGACCTCGGATCCGATTCTCTGGGTGTTTTGGCAGCGTCTGGACCGCAATTATACACCTCTCCATCAGTCTGTGAGCAGTATAGCACCTCCCACCCCACCCCATCCCACCCCACCACCCTTACACTCCCCCATGTCTCCAGAGAGAGAGAGAGAGAGAGAGAGAGAGAGAGAGAGAGAGAGACAGAGACAGAGACAGAGACAGAGAGACAGAGAGAGACAGAGAGAGAGAGAATGTGTTTTTTTCCCGTGCAAAGCCAAGAGGGATGGACAGGCGCCATTAGCGGTGTGGACAGAATCACAAGAACTGTGTTGGGGGATGTAGTCTGAAGGTGGTGGCACCTTGGAGGTCGTCCCAGCCATAAATAGCACGGTGAGGTTTGTCTTCTGCATGGCCTGCCTGGTCCCTCGCAGACTGCGGAGGATGGACGTAAATAAACCGGGGGAAACCCACACAAACAAAAACAGCAATAACGACGACGTCGGCAACAAGGAAACTAAATAAACGATGAATTAAACCAACGAATATATGACTGCACGAATGGCCTCAGCTTCTTCGGACAAATGGATACTTTGGTTTTAATCCCCATTTACAGAAGGCAAACAAACAAACAAACAACAAAAAGCACAAAACCAATTGAACAGTAATCAACAAATTAACAAACAAATGAAAAGATCGATAGATAAATTACACACACACACACACACACACACACACACACACACACAGACACGCGCGCGCGCGCGCGCGCGCACACACACACAATCGCACGCACGCACACACCTATGTATGTATGTATGTATGTGTGTGTGTATGTGTGTATGTAGGTACGCATGTATGCATATATCTATCTATTCTGGTCGTGCATTTGATTTATTCTGGTCGAAGCCCAGTGTACTTATATTGTATGTTTTCATTTGTTCGGTGGAGTGCGAATTTACTTTATCTATTTACCTATCAATCTATATATATATATATATATATATATATATATATATATATACTTCTGTAACATTATTTGGCCATCATTTTGTCACGAAGCCTGATTACTTATCCAGTAACAACATGCTTCACCATCATTTTGTGGCGGAGCCTGATTGCTTCTCCGTCCTGGATGACCTGAACGACGTGTTTATAAACCACCAGCCCCCCCCCCCCCCCCCTCTTTTCTTCTATTATTTTTTTTCCTTGGGTATAGGGAGTGGGGTTAGGGTGGGGGGTGGGGAGGCTCTTCTGAAAACAGACACATATTATAAAGTTATGAGGATGATTTAACAAAACAATCTCACTGTCTCTCTGTCTCTGTCTCTCTCTCCCTCTCTCTCTCTCAAACACACACACACACACACACACACACACACACACACACACACACACGCACGCACGCACGCACGCACGCACGCACGCACGCACGCACATACACACACACATACACACTTCATGTAAGGCCAATGACCTCCTTGATCCAAAGACTTAAACTTAATGGTTTTAAAACAAAATTTACAAATGACATAAAATACAGCTGTGGCGAAAAAGATATCAAATATGCAGAAACTACTAAGATGTGAACCGTTTTCTTAGAAAAGGCTTTTCTTGCTTTAGCTGAATCTTCCCTGGATGAATTTTTAAGTAAGTCCTCAATAATATGTGACAATGGCATTGACTCGGGATCCGATTTTTACATACCTGTAAAGAGATGCAGATGTTGTATCTTTATTGGATGCTACTTGGTATATTCTTTAGTGCTGCTGCGATCTTCTATTTTGTGTGTCTAGACCACATAACGTGAATCGACATTAAATTGAAGACTACACACACACACACACACACACACACACACACCACACACACACACACACGAGCGCACACACACACACACACACACACACACACACACACACACACACACACACGCACGCACGTACGCACGCGCGCACACACACACACACACACACACACACACACATACACGCACACATACATGCACGTGTACACACACACACACACACACACACACACACACACACACACATACGCACGCGCGCGCGCGCGCGCGCGCCACACATACACACACACACACACACACACACACACACACACACACACACACACACACACACACAGCTTTCATCCATCAAATTACTACCTGTGACACGTCTGTCGAGTTACGTATCATTCTAGTACGTAATTTGTTTTATATTACGTCATATTGAAATATTTACGTCTCTTCCCTCACTACCTTACCTGCTGGCACTCAGGGAGGATGTCATGTGCTGACGAAGGCAAATAAAGCCGAAAATTTCATTTAGAACCACGACAGCTTGTTGTTCTTGCGCCTTTTTTCTTTTAGATATATATATATATATTATATATATATATAGAGAGAGAGAGAGAGAGAGAGAGAGAGAAGATCTCTGTGTGTGTGTGTGTGTGTGTGTGTTCGAAAGATATATTTTTGAGAACAGCTGCCGAAGTTTTCGAGTCCAGCTAAATCAATGAAGATAGGAAATCTGAAACAGTAGTGAAGTTTAAGGACGATTTCTTCCAAATAGGCCTACTGTTCGCGATTTGATCCCGAAAACTGACTGCTGTCGTATCCAGGACTGAGGGATTTGTGTTGTGCTCTCGAAAATACCGTGGCTTGTGCCATGCAGAATGTTTTGACGAGTTTGAACTCGTGTTTGGTCTGTTTTGAAGAGTAGTCCAGCGGGAACTGTAGTGTCTTTGTTGACTTATAGGAAATTATCTCTCTAGCCTCTTATAAAGGAATCATGTTGGTGACAGATTTCTGTTTTAGTTGTTATACCTTGTAAAATTCAAGGTATGACAACTGCTTGCAAAATTCATCCATTATGTTTTGGGATTTTATTTCTTCGTATCGCTTGCTTCCATTTCCTTCTGTCTTTACTTCGCGGGAGCCTTTGAAGTCTGTTGAATTGTTACGTTTCCCCTGCAGTCTCCACAGAATTATAGATGGTGCTGTTGGTTATTGTGTAGATGGACTGCCATAGGTGCTGAAGACCTTGATCAGAGGACACTCATCCAGGAATCGAAGAATCGATGGTCGGGCATCAGCAAACAGTTCTGTACATATTAAAGAGCTCAGTTATTCTCATTGCTGTCAGTGAAGTAATTAATACAGCCAGTTTCATGGAGACAGTTGACTTCTTCACCTGATCATGTTTTCCTAATTCTATGTTCATTCCCGTTCTTTGTTTGTTTATTTGTTGTTTGACTGCCCGTAGAACATCAATAGGCCGAGGCTCGTTACTTCATTGTGTGTTGTGTTCATCTATCGGCTGGGTACACCATCTTTTAATTTCATTGTTGGATCTTGTGTTTACTCTGCTTTGGAGAGTGGTACAGCAGGAAGCGTAGTGACTGCTATGAATGGTAGGGCTCTGGGTCCTGCATGAAAAAGAGGAGTCATGTAAGAGCCGCATATGTCTGCTTTGCCTTGGACTTGATGTCCTGCCTGCTGTGAAATATAGTTCAGCTTGAGCTGCAATGTCGGCTTGGACTTGTTGGACTGTGTGCCTGGCCTGCTCTGGAAACAGGTTCAGCGGGAACCGCAGTGTCTGCCTTGCCTTGTGGGAACGTGTGTCTGGCCTGGTTTGATCGAGGCATGTAATAGCACAATGTTTGTTTCGTCTGAGGAGGCCTTGTGTCACCCTGTTTTGAAAAGCATTCCAGCAGACACTACAGTGCCTGCTTTAATTTGTACAATCTGTGTCTGAGGAGGCCTTGTGTCACCCTGTTTTGAAAAGCATTCCAGCAGACACTACAGTGCCTGCTTTAATTTGTACAATCTGTGTCTGAGGAGGCCTTGTGTCACCCTGTTTTGAAAAGCATTCCAGCAGACACTACAGTGCCTGCTTTAATTTGTACAATCTGTGTCTAGTGCGGTGTGGAAGAGTGTTGTAGGAGCTGCTTTTTTTAATTGATAAACCCACCTGCTTTGAAGAGCAGCTCAGCAGGCACCGTAAAAAAAATTCTATGGCATGTTGGACTTTTCATCTGGCCTGGTTTGAATGACTGAAAAATGAAATAAAGTAAACTTTAAAAAGTGGTGGTGGTGGTGGTGGTGGAGGGGGGGGGGGGGGTGTTAAAGCTCCCATGGCCTATTGACATAGAAGCAGCAGACTCTCAGAGGTTCACCGTGTCTAGGGAATGGCGCGATGTGAGGCAGATCCTATCCCCAGCCTTCCGCCACGGTTAACCTTCTCTGAACTGAATCAAATAACTATCTACTGCTGGGAGGACATTTACCACCGTCAGCTCCGCAGGTAAACAATCCAACTGGCTTACCATGGCCACTCTCTTTGAAGAATAATCGGAAATGGCGGAAATCGCAGTGTCTGCTTTGCTTTAGTGAAGCTTGTGACTGGCGTGGTTTGATCGAATTATGTGAGAATTGAATGACTCTCCGACTTGTTAGACTTTATTTCCGCCCAGTGCTGAACAGCCAACCAGCAGAATCTGCCTTGACTTTTAAAGGCTTTGTGTGTAGTTTAATATGGAGAAGTCTTATGGAAGCCACAAATCTGCTTTGACTTGATGGACATTGTGTCTATCCTGCTTTGAAGAGCAGTTCAGCAGAGATGACAGTGTTGGGTTTGTCTTGTTGGTTGTGGCTGACTTGGTAAGAACGAGTTTCTGAAAGGGCTGAAGATCTGTTGTGACTTGTTAGAACTTGTCATGTGCCCCGGAAAAAAAAGCATTTTTTTTCCTGTTTGCACACTTTGAACCGTTTGATAGTTTGTCGTTTATGTAAGGCAAACCGGTCGTTTGCATGACCTGAAAAAGAAGATTGTAAAATGGGCGAATGAATTGAAGTCAGTGTGACCTAGATATAGTTTTTGCGAGAACAGTTTTAATAGTTTTTATGAATGGGACTCTTGTTGAATGACATAGGTAAAAGGACAAAAAAGGGAACATCAAAACCCACTCGCGCCAAAAGAAGTGAGACGCGAGTAGAAAGATTTTTTCACCGGGACAGAAACTTAAAATTGCATTCTGGTTCGTTCTATTGAAAAGGAATCAGATGTGTAGTTGCGTGTGGGGCACATGATTGTCTTTGTACGCATGTGAGTGTGTGTGTGTGTGTGTGTGCGTGTGTGTGTGTGTGTGTGTGTGTGTGTGTGTGTGTGTGTGTGTGTGTGTGTGTGTGTGTGTATGGTGGTGGTGGTGGTGGTGGTGGGGGGGGGGGGGGGGGGGGCTGTCGTGTGACAGACGTTGTGTCCGCCCATTTTTCAAAAACA
This sequence comes from Conus canariensis, assembly GCA_033310375.1. NCBI lineage: Eukaryota > Metazoa > Mollusca > Gastropoda > Neogastropoda > Conidae > Conus > Conus canariensis. The sequence goes on from CM065725.1 coordinate 73,805,173, forward strand.
ATCTAGCGGGAACCGTAATGTCTATTTTGACCCGCAGACATTGTGTCTAGCGTGATTTGGATCACTCATGTGGGAGCCGGACGTCTTGAGAGACCTTACGTGCAGCCTGCTTTGAAGAATATTACAGAAGGAACCATAATGTGTGATTAAACTTGCTGGAGCTTGTATCTGGTGTAGTTTGACGGAATGATGTAGAAGCCGAATTCTGCAATGTCTTGTTGGATGTCTGTCCTGTTGTGAAAAGTGCTCCAGCAGCAACCTTAAAGGTCTCAGTGGGGAGGTCCTCATCGGGATAGTGGATTGCTTTCACTTCGTATCTGTATCATTTCATAAATACAGCCGTGAGATCTTTTGTTCGTAAATTTCTGTAAAACCTTCTCACATCTGTGTGATCAGGTTCCCTTTGTACTCTGCTTCTTTTTCTAAACAGTCTGGATGAAAGTAAGAGTTGGATTATAAGGTGTGATTGTATTAGTGATTATAATAATATCTGCAGATGTGGCAAATCTCCATCATCTAAGACATTTTCATCAGCTGTTGAGTGTTACACAAAGCATAGCTTACGGTAAGAACACGCAGAATAAAGTTTCATAGTAAAATCATGTCTTCCACAACGTGTTTGAAAGTATATATATATATATATATATATATATATATATATATATATATATATATATATATAGAATGGTACTGAGGATCAGCGCAATCTTAAAAACAGTGCTCAACCACAGTGGGAGCGACATTTGTTACATTAAAAGCAAGTTAAAATCAAGCTTCTAAAAACATCTACAAATTTGTTTCACGCTGTGCGGTCGTCAGGATGTGATGAGCTTGTGTTGCCAGTGCCACGTATATATATATAGCTAGCTGGTTTGCTGTTGTTTTTTTCCCGTGCTACATGTGTTTCTCAGGTGTTGGTTTTTTTCGCTGATAGGAACTTCCATCTGTGTCTGCAATTGTTAACCATTTCTGTTCTAACATTTAGAGTTGCCAACTGTGGTTTACATAGTATAATGTATTTCTCTGTTAGGCATAGATTGCATTTTTTTGAAATGTTGTTGTATGATGCTGCTCTTTTTAAAATTTTCCAAGATATGTTGTAGTCTATTTTTTTTCTTTAAGTTTCCAAATGTATTTACTCAATTCTGTTTGGTTTTTGTATCTTTCTTTGTTGAATGATTGTTTATGGTTTGCATATCTAGTTTTGAATTGGTTTTCCGTGATACCTACATATGTTTCTTTTGCGTTCTTGATGTTACAGTGGCTTGGTACACAATGTTGTTATAAAGGCATTTGTTGCTTAGGGGGCACTGTTCTTTTTTGGTACAGTTACAAGATTTCCTTTCGTTACCCTCCTTTTTTTCTGTGCTGCTTTTCATTTTGTTTGCTGAATCGATGGCATTTTTAAGGTTCGGCATACATGAATATGATAATTTGATGTTGTTTTTGTTGAATATCTTGAATAATTTATGGTCTTTTGGGAAAGATGATGTCAAGATTTTAAAGAATTCTTTCCCTACATTTGTTTTAACTCTTGCATCATATGGGGGATTGTACCATATGATATTCCTTTTCCTGTTCTTTCTGCATCTTTTTGTATCATTGTCTGGATCGTATCTTAGTTTGTAATTGTAGCCACTTGTACGTAACGCCTCTTGGTATTCAGCTGTAGCGTTGTTGAATACTGTTTCGTTACATGACAAATTGGATAGTCTTTTATTTATGCTTTTGGGTATTGTTTTCAGTATGGAGGGTGGGTGATTGCTTTTGATGTTTACATAAACAGGCGTGTCATTTGGTTTCTTGTATGGTTTATATGTGTGTTGGTTGAGGTCTAACGTTATGTCTAAATAGTTCACTATCTTTTTGTTTGCTTCTATTGTGATTTTTAAGTTTTGGTTGTGGAAAATTTTACACAATTCTTTTTTCTTATTTTCAATATTTCTAGGGTTGTCATTCAGAGCGGCAAGGCCGTCATCCCTGTACAGTCCAGTTTGTTTTCCAAGTTTTTTTTGAATATTGGATAACATGAATAGTCCGACAAGTTCGCAAGTTTCGGCACCATCGTATGATCCCATTGTGACATCGAAAGTTGAATTCCTGCTTGTGTTCTTAATCCAGTTTCATTTTTATTGTGCAGTAAAGTTTTCTTTGTGTGGAAAATGATTTCCATTTCTGACCCTGATATTTCTGTGTACTTGTTGGCAAATTTTATAGCTTTAGTTAGTAGCTTTTCATCTATAGATGGGTAGAAATCTACTATGTCAAATGTTATAAAAACTGTATTTTCTTGTTTATTGAGGTTTTTGAACCATTGTATTACTTCATATGTGTTTTTCCAGAGATTGAGTTCAGTGTTTTCTTTTATGTTTTTTATGGTTTTCTCTAAGATTTTTTTACTAATTTTCCCTAGTAAAATTTTCCACAACCAAAACTTAAAAATCACAATAGAAGCAAACAAAAAGATAGTGAACTATTTAGACATAACGTTAGACCTCAACCAACACACATATAAACCATACAAGAAACCAAATGACACGCCTGTTTATGTAAACATCAAAAGCAATCACCCACCCTCCATACTGAAAACAATACCCAAAAGCATAAATAAAAGACTATCCAATTTGTCATGTAACGAAACAGTATTCAACAACGCTACAGCTGAATACCAAGAGGCGTTACATACAAGTGGCTACAATTACAAACTAAGATACGATCCAGACAATGATACAAAAAGATGCAGAAAGAACAGGAAAAGGAATATCATATGGTACAATCCCCCATATGATGCAAGAGTTAAAACAAATGTAGGGAAAGAATTCTTTAAAATCTTGACATCATCTTTCCCAAAAGACCATAAATTATTCAAGATATTCAACAAAAACAACATCAAATTATCATATTCATGTATGCCGAACCTTAAAAATGCCATCGATTCAGCAAACAAAATGAAAAGCAGCACAGAAAAAAAGGAGGGTAACGAAAGGAAATCTTGTAACTGTACCAAAAAAGAACAGTGCCCCTAAGCAACAAATGCCTTTATAACAACATTGTGTACCAAGCCACTGTAACATCAGAGAACGCAAAAGAAACATATGTAGGTATCACGGAAAACCAATTCAAAACTAGATATGCAAACCATAAACAATCATTCAACAAAGAAAGATACAAAAACCAAACAGAATTGAGTAAATACATTTGGAAACTTAAAGAAAAAAACATAGACTACAACATATCTTGGAAAATTTTAAAAAGAGCAGCATCATACAACAACATTTCAAAAAAATGCAATCTATGCCTAACAGAGAAATACATTATACTATGTAAACCACAGTTGGCAACTCTAAATGTTAGAACAGAAATGGTTAACAATTGCAGACACAGATGGAAGTTCCTATCAGCGAAAAAAACCAACACCTGAGAAACACATGTAGCACGGGAAAAAAACAACAGCAAACCAGCTAGCTATATATATATACGTGGCACTGGCAACACAAGCTCATCACATCCTGACGACCGCACAGCGTGAAACAAATTTGTAGATGTTTTTAGAAGCTTGATTTTAACTTGCTTTTAATGTAACAATATATATATATATATATGTGTGTGTGTGTGTGTGTGTGTGTGTGTGTGTGTGTGTGTGTGTGTGTGTATTTATATCATTATGTATGTATTCATCAGCATCATTTCTTCTTCACGGGCGAAGATGACCACGACTTCTGCTATCACTGGGTGGTGATATGTGCATGGAGACGGCTGATCAGGCCGATCCTTGCATTGGACAGTCTGCTGCAGTGTGGACAGGGCAGACTTGGAGGTGGCTGATCAGGCCGATCCTTGCATTGGACAGTCTGCTGCAGTGTGGACAGGGCAGACTTGAAGACGGCTGATCAGGCCGATCCTTGCATTGGATCGTCTGCTGTAGTATGGACAGGGCAGACTTGGAGATGGCTGATCAGGCCGATCCTTGCATTGGATAGTCTGCTGCAGTGTGGACAGGGCAGACTTGCAGATGGCTGATCAGGCCGATCCTTGCACTGGATCGTCTGCTGCATTGTGGACAGGGGAGACTTGAAGATGGCTGATCAGGCCGATCCTTGCACTGGATCGTCTGCTGCAGTGTGGACAGGGCAGACTTGGAGGTGGCTGATCAGGCCGATCCTTGCATTGGGTAGTCTGCTGCAGTGTGGACAGGGCAGACTTGGAGATGGCTGATCAGGCCGATCCTTGCATTGGACAGTCTGCTGCATTGTGGACAGGGCAGACTTGGAGATGGCTGATCAGGCCGATCCTTGCATTGGATAGTCTGCTGCATTGTGGACAGGGCAGACTTGGAGATGGCTGATCAGGCCGATCCTTGCATTGGATAGTCTGCTGCAGTGTGGACAGGGAAGACTTGGAGATCAGCCAGCCTGAAAGGCTATGCCTGCTCTGTTCTTCCAAAACTGACGTTTTTACTCCTGTGCCTAAACTCGCCTCGGTTGAAAGTCTTTCACTCCGGATTTGATCATGGTGTTCCAGGTTGAACGATCTTGCGCAGCTTCTCACCAGGAGGCAGGGATGATGCTACAGCACTTCAGTGAGCCCTTCAGTGTGTCTTTGAAGCGCTTCATTTGTCCTCCATGGGGAAGCTTGCCTTCCAGCAGCTCGCCATAGAACAGTCTTTGGGAGACGATTTTCATCCACGCAATTTCATCCACACCATATGGATCTCCATTAGTAATTAGATCACTAAATCACCTTCAGCTTGAAGTCTCCACAGAAACAGAGATGGCTGAGCTGTGCGACTGGGACAGAATGCTGTCCGCAGAGTGTTGAAAGATGTGTCTTCCGGATTAAGCTCTGACAAAGTCTTTGTGGTCAATCCGGGCTGTTGGAGAGAATGCTGGTCTTGGGAAGATCGTGACCACTTGGAAGCAAGAAAATGCCAACAAACTGAGGGATGGGAGAAATGAATGCAAGCAATCAGTCCTTTGTCTAGGAAGACTTTAGAATGTTGGGGGGGGGGGGGGGGGGGAGGGGGTTGAGGGGAGGGGAGGGGGGAGGACGTTTTAAAGGAAAATAAAGCAATATCGAAATTACTTTGTATGTAGCCCGTAAGCAACTGGATGAAGAAAGGACTCAGACATGTTTACTTGAGCAATCCTACCTAACTCATTGATCAAATCACAAACCAACCATTTAATCAAGTGACTATTATTTACCTACCAACCCACCTATATATTTATCTAAGAATCTACAATCTACAAAAAAAGTGAATAAATGGCTGGCTGGATGACACAAAACCAGTTTACACATAAACAAGGACAAAACAACTATGCACTTTGTTTTCGGCGGAACTGAATATCCAGCACATGCAGGTCGTTTTTACACATTGCTTGTGAATTCGAAAAAAAAAAGACAAAATAATAAGTTTGATGTGAGCCAGATGATTGTAATGGAAAGAGGTTCTTCAGAAGCCAGTCCCTCACGGAACTGCATAATCATGTCAATATAAATTAAGAAGTCATGTGACTTTTGATCTCACGATGAAAGCAGCGTGGACATTACGTGTTATCAATGATATAAACAATAATTAGCACTGCTTGTGTATAACTTTTCATCCCATTCTGGAATCGTGTCAACTCTTCCAACATGCAAAGCATATAAACGTACTCCCAGTTTATCTTGAATACGCCTGTACATGTCAAGAAACGTCACAATTAAACATGCGTCATAAAGTAACTTCACACTCAAACATACGTAATAATGTATTTCGTCACTGAGATAAACTCTCTAAGGACTTTCAGAAATATTCCATAAAGAAGAAGAAACATTTTGGGCCGTTACAGCCGTTAGTAACGGCTATTCTGGTAAAATAAAACATCGGCCATCATTCGTGACCCATAATGAACATACCTACAAATTTTCGGAAAGATCGGCTCAGAAGATTTGTCTGGAGCGAGTGGAACAGATTTTGACCACGGACAGACACACAGACAGACAGACACACAGACAGACACACAGACAACATTTCTTCGTTCCCATAGTAAAGTACTCCCTGTTCTATAAGAACTGGGAGTACAAAAAGGATACACGGGTGTTCACAGATTTCCGTCAAGGTCGAACGAACTGTGGAGCTTGTTTTTAAGTCAGTTCAGATCTCTTCTGGAAAATAAATCACGTCTGCACGCAGCGAAGGTGTCACTGGCCAGAACGTAAAACAGAAAGATGCCTCTACCGTCTAGACCTACCAATTATTTTCGGATGGATTCAGGTCTCTTCTTGAGATACGGCACGTCCGTACGCAGTAAACTCATCATCGGTTATGACGTAAAAGCCCGTCTGCACGCAGTAATCGGCTGATCACTTATGACGTAAAAGACGCATTTATTGTCTGGTCCCATTACACAAGAAAACAAAGAAGATACGCTAATGAAGAGAGAACGACCAAAGATCAGCCGCTGGATTTGGAACCCACGCCAGCACTTGGTTAGTTCGTCCCGGATGACATTTCACGTTGGTACTGAGCATTGTTGGCATCAGCGAAGCAGTTCTTGCAGCTTCTTTCAATGAAACACAGGAAGAGAACATGTTTGTACGACTGAAACTCGTTTGATCGACTGGCGGTCGATCCATAGATTATTGCAATTTGCTGCGTTATTTTAGAAAGAATATGACTAAACAAATCGGACGCTCTTGGAGGGAGGGGGGGGGGGGGGAGAGAGAGAGAGAGAGAGAGAGAGAGAGAGAATAATTTAAGATAAATTGGTCAGAGGCTCTTGGTGTTATATATGAGAGAGAGAGAGAGAGAGAGAGAGAGAGAGAGGAGAGAGAGAGAGAGAGAGTTTCAGTTGTTAGATTTGATTGCGCCCGGAAAACAAAAGAGTTTTTTTTTCTTCGGAGCCATGTCCCAATCAGGAATTGGCTAGCAGACAGCAGGCCTGAAAACAACCAAAGGATGTTTCTATGTCATAAGAAAAGTGACAGGGACAGAAATGGAGAGGTATTTCTACCTGCGCTACACTTTGCAACGCAATGGAGATGATGACGCCAGACTTACTGCACTGTGGTTTAAAATGTCTCCTCAAGTTCTCAGCTTGACGGGATATATCATGTGTTTGGCGAATGATAAAAGTAAACAGTTTCCAGTTAAGCTACAAATACGGTCCATCAAACATTTTGTTCCCGTAATCAAGGGCAAAAAAGTAGTTAGCAAACTCTTGGCATTATATGATCTAATTGAATAGGACGTCAGTAGTATAATCGAACGAGTCAGCTGCTTGATACACGTCAGATCGATGCAGCTGATATACCTCTCTATTCGATCATGCAGTAATTACTAGTTATATGAACTAACACTTGAAACCTTTGCACTAAACTGACGAGGTATATTTCAGTGAAGACAAAGACGTTTTCTGTTGAAGTGGTTTCTGTGGACTTTGGAAGAATTTCGTATGTATTGCAAGTTTCCTATGTAATGCAACACTTTCCTATGCAATGCAACACTTTCCTATGTAATGCAACACTTTCCTAAGTAGCACACATTTTACATCTTTGCAAAGCTCTTCTCCTGTACTTTCCACAAACACGCCTTCACAACCGACCCTGACGAATGAAAAGCAATGTAGTCTATATCTAATTTTAGACTCGGGCAGCCCTCGGTAACCACTGCACTGAACAGCGACCAAATGTGTATCTTTAGTTAATAGTTTATTTCTCTTCTTAACCTGGACAAATGAAGGAATCTTAACAGGTGACGTCACAATATTCTGTCCGATGATAAGCGTTGTTATTTATTTATTTATATGTTTATTTATCGTTTATTTATGTACTTATTTATCTATTGATTAATTGATCAATTTATTTATTTATTCTTATCTATTTGTTTCATTTATTTAATTTATTTATTTATGTGTTGTTTGCTTGTTCATTTATCAATTTTTGAAACTGTGCGGCATTTTTTTTTCTCTCCAAATGAACCCTTTACTGTAGTAACACGACATAGGGCCTAGATAGACACCTGCTTTCAACAAGTTATTGCTACCACATGTATACACCTCTAAGGAATAAGATAGACATTCACCAACTCAATGACTAAACCAGCACTTATCTCGTTTTTATCATTATCCCAGATTCTCAGGGGCAGATACTTAGTTTTGGATGAGAGGGTCATAGTCTGTGCGATTCAATATACCATGATGATCACTGTAAATCATTAAATGGGTTATTCATTTATGACACCACAGAAAAAAAAAAAAAATAACCCACAGACAGCACCCTCTGACAGAAAAAATACACCCAGCCACGTGCACACACACACACACGCACGCACACACACACACACACACACACACACACACACACACACACACACACACACACAAAACACACACACACACACACACACACACACACACACACACACACACACACACGCCATGATTAGCCACCTTTGGTTTGAATCATGACGATACTGATGATAATGTTTCGCTTATGGATTACGTGACTTTCTTAATTTTTCTTTTTCTTTCTTTCTTTCCATCCTAGGTGGGGTTTTTTGGGTTTTTTTTTTCTTTTTTTTTCACTATAATGGTATATGATGAACACACCTACTATCTAAAACGAAATCACGAGAAAAGATGACGTTAGAATATGTACTGCTTCTACATTCCTTTTAATCGTGGCTCTATTTTTTTCACATCCGATCAGAATTATTACATTAAGAATCATTGTGTAATTAAGAAGTCTTTCGTACAACTTGGAAGACAGATTGTTCACACACACACACACATACACACACACACACACACATACACACACACGCACGCACGCACGCACACACACATACACACACACACACACACACACACACACATGAACGCACACACGCACCTACGCATGCACGCACGTACGCATGCACGCACGTACGCATGCACACACACACACACACACACACCGATGACGTGACAAGATGGCGGACACATACAGCAGCTAAGCAACATCGGTGGCAAAGTTTTTAGTCAAGTCAGGCTGGAAAATGAAGTCTAGAATAATTAGAAGGTAGGCGACGCCGAACGTTACTACCCGGCGACCGTGGCGATCATCCACACTACTGGGGAAGGATCGCCACGGGGAAAACAACGCCATGCAAGTCAACCAGCGAGTCGACACGCCGTTGTCCGCATCGCCAACAGCAGTTCAGGCATCCTTCCACGGACCGCGACCTGAACAAGATACAACGTCAAATGAGGTCGGTACTGGAAATTTAGATACAATCGACACTAAAACGGCACTAACAACTCTCTACAACCGCATCGCATCGCTAGAGAACGCCGTAGAAACGCAAACAATGATGCTTAAAAACATGAAGCCAGTAGGTGTTGCCATGACGACCCAGGCAACTCAGACCGATTTCCGCTCTTTGGCAGTCCCAACTTACGCCGAAGTGGCAAAATCTAGTAGTACAAATAATGCTGTCAAGACTAAACCGCTCTCTGTGCCTCAAAAATCTGGGCTACAGAAAATAAAACAAAATGAAAAAGTGAAATCCACTAAGAACAAAAACGTAAATAGTGACGCAAAATCACCAGTCCATGAACACGAAAAAACTGATGACGTCAAAACACACTGCCGAAATAAGAACACCCAAAACAAGAAAATGAAAACAAAACTAGACGACCGTCTTCCAAAGGTTGCGATCTTTCATGACTCTGTCGCAAATGGCATAAACGAGAAACTACTCGGCAGATCGTACTATTTCGATGCTACCAAAAGAAGGAGCTCCACCATGAGTGATGTTGAACATAGGTCTCGTGACTTTGATGCTTCTGACCAGCAGCCCGACGCTGTGGTTGTACACAGCTGTATCAACGACTTAAAGTCAGCAGAGGCTAAACAAGTGAGTGAATCCTTCGTTCGAGTTTTAAAGACAGTTGCAATGAAACACCCTAAAACCAAGTTTGTGATTAGCAAAATCACAACCGTCGCAGACAAAAACCTAGAAGTCAAACGACAACTTTTCAATGCCATTGTAGCATCTGAGTTGCTCGGGTTGGAGAATATTTCTACTATAGACAACAACAATATCAAGACACATCACCTGCGAGACGGCATCCACCTGACACGGAGGGGCTCGAGTCTGCTGGCAGGGAACGTTGGGCGCCACGTCAGGGACCTGCTGTAGGAGACTCCAAGAAATCAGCGCGACCCCACCACGTCCCCGGTACCAAGACTACCCTGCCCACCATCACTACAGCTGGTTCAATCCTTACTACAGCTTGGTGGACTGGGCTCCCTACTGACTTGAGTAAACAACTCCACCATGTGCTTGAATGTGACATTACGCAAACACTGCTGTGTTACCACTGAACATTCTGCTTTAGATTTTGATCTACCTTCTTTAGTGTCTTGTTGGATTCTCTTCTTTTGTTCCTTGGTTATAGATAGTTTGACTTCCTTTTCTTTAGAAAAATACTGAATTATCTAATCGTTATATTTGTTACTCAGTAATTGTATTCATCACCTTTTCACCTAGTCTATGGCAACAAAACATAATTTCAATGTTTTTCAATGGAACTGTTGTTCCATTAGTAGTAATCTTGATCATCTAGTTCAACATCTTGCCTGACATCAATATGATATCTTAAGTCTGCAATCTCTAAATGTTAAGAAGGAAAAATTGCCTAGGTTAGATAACTACTATTACTCTCCTATTTATCAAAAGGAAGATACCAACGGGAAAGTTAGTACGGCAATTTATATCCATGAAGGGGTGAATTACACTCTATGTTCCAGCCCCGTTCCACCAGATATATCCAATATACAATCCTGCGCTGTAACAGTTCAATTTGATAACACCTTGTTAACTGTCATATCTGTGTATTTACCAAAAGGCCCAGACAATGAAAACACAGAATGGATTCGTACACTTCAACCAGATAAAGGTACAAAAATTCTTGTAACGGGAGATTTCAATGCACACGCCCCATTTTTGGAGAGGAATTGTCAAAATATCACAAGCAATCGTTTTATTGATAATATTGTTGATGCAAGCTTATATCTCCTGAATGACGGTCGAGTAACACGCATTCCCGATAATCCTTATCATAGAGCATCTGCTATTGATTTAACTCTTGTTTCTCCAGATCTAGCACCAATTTGTGAGTGGAGTTCACTAAATGATAACCTACATAGTGATCATATCCCTATTATTACTAGTTTTGAGATAACAAATATAAGATCCACTGATCCAAATGAGGATAAAATACCAAAATACAAATACAAACTTGCTAACTGGGAAAAATTTTCATATTTATTGTCAACATTTTATGTTGAAAACATAAATGATAAAGACGTTAATGAATTGTATTCATTATTTACAAATGCAGTTCTGAACGCAGCAAATGAGTCTATCCCTAAATGTAAATAAAAAAAAAGTCTCATAAACATTCTGGTAATATCTGGTGGAACGAGGACTGTGAAAAGGCTAGAGTTGAAAAATGGATGAAATTTAATATTTACTTAAAGGACAAATCTCCCCAAAATCATTTAGAGTCTAAACAGGCAAAAAATAAAGCAAACAGAATAAATGCCCAAGCGAAAAGACAATACTGGTCACCTTTCTGTGTTAAACGAAGTTTACAGTCATAAAGATATGCAAAAAGTATGGGAAAAAATGAAAACTATGAAAAATGGAATATATTTACCACAATGTCCAATAAAACTGGAAACTTCAGATCTACCTTGCAACGGAGAAAAAGCAGAAGCATTTGCTGATATGTTTGCAAACCATAGTAGAATTACAGGTTTATCAGCTGAAGGTAGACAATATAGAGAAAATGAAGAGAAAAACAAATCCACAACAAATGATGACAGCAGTATGCCTACAAGAAACAGTTATGTAAATGCCGATATTACACTGGATGAAGTTAAAGAAAACATTTTCAAGCTTAGCAAAAAGAAAACATCTGTAGGACTAGATAGGATATCGAATGAAATGCTAAGGCATTTACCAAACAATGTCATCAATTTTTTATATGTACTTCTACAAAAATGTTGGTCGACTGGTGAAATTCCTCGAATCTGGAAACATTCAGTTGTTATCCCTATACATAAACAAGGAAAACTTAGAACAGATAAATGTAGCTATCGCCCTATTGCGTTAACATCTCATGCATGTAAATTCATGGAAAAGATCGTTTTAAATAGATTAGTTCATTACTGTGAAAAACAAGGCATTATACCTATAAATCAAGCAGGCTTTCGAAAAGGTCGATCTACCATTGATCATCTGGTAAAACTAACGACACAAGTAAAGCAACAGTTTGCCAGGCGAAAAAATATTCTTGCAACCTTTTTCGATGTTAAAAAAGCTTATGATCAAGTATGGCATAACAAACGTTTACAAAAACTTAAAAATTGGAATATGTTAGGTAACGTGTACAAGTACATAGCAAATTTTTTTTTTATTCAGAACGATTCATACAAGTAAGAGTTGGAAACACGTATTCAAAACCCAGAAAACTTCACATGGGTCTTCCTCAAGGTTCTGTTATTTCACCTGTTTTGTTTAATATATTAATAGCAGATTTACCAAATAATCTATCTAAAGACACAGTTTTGGCTCAGTATGCAGACGACATCTGTATGTGGATGAAGGTAACAATAAAACGTAACAACCCAGCTAGAGTATTAAACTATACAAAAAAAGTATATCAACGTGAACTAGATAAAATCAATATGTTTATGACAGAGAATAGCTTAAATCTATCATTGGAAAAAACAAATATAGCACTATTTAACTCTGGGTGCAACCCAGAAAAACTCCCTACTTTCACAATCAATGGAACTGTCATTAATTATACACAAACTGTAAAATTTCTGGAAGTTTATCTTTCGTCAAAACTCTCATGGACTCAACATATAGATTACATACTAAACAAGGCAAGGAAAGCTTTAAATTTTCTCAAAATTATAAGTAAACAACACTGGGGCCAAGATACTAGAGCGCTTGTATCCCTTGC
>CM065725.1:73823176-73848176 GCA_033310375.1 Conus canariensis
TTTTTCGCAAAACACAATATAAATGCTGGCAACAGGTCTACTTGTTTGAAGTTTTGCTAAATTACCGAAGAAAACTCTGAACTCTTCTTCTAGTTGTTTAACTTCCTGGATTAAATTACTCATTCTTTTGTTTGCTCTGTTTACACACACTGTCTTGCTTTCCTGTAGGTTACCAGCTTAACAAAAAAAGCATTAAACAATTCAACAACAGCATTTGAATTTACTTATTCATTTGATATCTTTTGATATCAGAAATTTCAAAATCTTCGATCTAGTTTAATTCGAGTGTACAATACATACAAGCTTAAAGACACAATCATTACCCCAATTTTGTTTTTTCAAGATAAACTCTTTCTTTTCTTGCGATGCATGTTCACAAAAACTTGGAGCTGATATGTTAACAGATTTTTATGGCACGTGACCTGATTCTATGAGTCTTTTTAATGTGTAGAGTAGAAAGAAACTCGTGGAGAGCGTGGCAGCAGAGAGTCCTCAGAAGAGAAGCCCCCTTCAAGCAAGTGTTTCGGCCCTTATCTCCTGACACTCTAGGGGGGTTGGGCCACACCCGGTTCATGACTCCGGATGTCCCTCTGCTGCCCCTTTTTTTTTTTTTTTTTTTTTTCCCCCATCTTGGGACGAGCCATGGCTGGGATTCGAACCCATGACCCTCTGGACATGCTCATTTTCCACTTAATGACTCGCGCTTTAACCACTGAGCCACAGGGACACCTGATATTTGTAGGGAAATTAAGCCTTATGAAGTTCACTTTTGTTCCTCCTTGACCAGATCCAGCTTGAACACCTCTCCGCCGCTTCTGCCATTGCTTTCAGGGCTCTGGTTTTTTTCCTTCCCTGCAACTGAGAGCTGTTTCATGAGGCTGTATGCAGACGTTCCTACAAACCCCCTAGCTCCAATTTCTGCAGTGAGGACTTTGACCTGATAGCCTTCTCTCCTCAGCTGTTTGCCAGATCAGCATACTTTTCAGTCTTGTAGATTTGAGCTGCCTCCATTCTGTTCTCATATGGCACCGTGAGCTCGATCATGATCAGCTGCTTGGTTGACTGAGAGTGGACTACTATGTCTGGTCTCATGCCACTCTTGCTGATGATCTCTGGGTGACTCTTCCATTCTGGGAGGTCTGCAGTGCACTCCCAGTCATCTGCCTCGTCCAGCAGACTCTGCCTGCATGTTTCGAGTGGCACTGTTGTTCTTGGCCATGATTTGCTGCCTCCTGCCGTGAAGAATGTTGCGGGTGCTTTTGGAGTCCTGATTTTCCCTTTTGTGGTGTTGGTACTAGCCCAGACTACTTGTACAATCTCTTTGAGCACTTGGTTGTGCCTCCATGTGTACCTTCCTTGAGCCAGGGCTACTTTACATGAGCTTAGGACATGCTCCACTGTTTGTTTTTCATGGCAGAGGGGGCATGCAGGATCGTCTGTTTTCCCCCACTTCACCAGGTTTGCATTTGAGGGCAGAAGGTCATATGCAGATCTGAGAATGAAGCTGATCCTGAGAGGGTCCATGTGCCAAATGTCATTCCAAGTGAGACTTCTTTGGAGTGCATTCTCCCACGTTGTCCATTGCCCTTGCTGGCTCTGCTGGACTGCCTTTTGGAGTCTTTTTTGGTCTTCTTCTTTCCTCATCTCCTGAATCATCATGTCTCTTTTGGCTTTTCCTTTAGCCTTTGACCACCATTCAGTTCTGGTCACCCCCAGTCCTTGTCTGTTGGTCTGTGTGTGTCCTGTTATTTCTCTGATCTTGAGACTTTCTTTTGCAGAATCCATCGCCTCTTGAACTTTCCATTTTCTGCCTGTCTTCAGCTGGGGCTTGATTGCTTCTACCACCTTGTCTCCTGAGTCCTCCAGCATGCTTTGAAGTCTGATCTTCCCTGCTTTGTATTCCTCCAGGATGGATTTCAGTGGCAGTTTCAGCTTTGCTTGGCGACAGTACAGCGCTATGTCAGTCAGACAGGGTGGGACACCAAGCCATTTCCTTGTGAACTTGTTGATTTTGGCTTCCATTGCCTCCACTATGCTGGTGCAGATGTCGTATATCATCAGAGGCCATAGGAGCTTTGGTATCAACATGAACTGCAGACACCAGACCTTGTATTTGCCAGGGAGCCCACACTGGTCAATGGTCTCCAAGCCTTCCTCCTCCATCTGCTTGGTTTCTTTTGCTCTTTGTGTGTCTTTCAGCGATCATCATACCATCTTCCAAGGCTCTTGACTGGTTCTTCTGTGACTGTTGGAATGGCCTGGTTGGCAACACTGAAGACCACAGATCCGGCCACTTTTCGTTTCCTCAGTGAGAGACTCCGTGATTTCTTTGGCTTGAACTTCATTCTGGATGAGGCAACTATGTCGTCCAGCCTCTCCAGCACATGACGTGTCTCGTCTTCTCTGGATGAAATCACTGTAGTGTCATCCATGAAGGCCTTGAGAGGAGGCATCTTGTATCCATCGCCAAGGTCTGTTTGTCTCGCGTTGTTTGTTGCTGCTTTCAAGATGAGTTCCATTGCCAGCACGAACAGTATTGGGGAAATTGCACAGCCCATTGCAATACCCACTTCCAAGTTGATCCAGTCTGTTGTGTACTCCTTGGTAGAGAACCGCATTGAGAAGCCATTGAAGTACTTCTTGAGCATGTCGCGGATGTTCTTTGGCACATGGTACATCTCAAGAGCCAACTGTATCATCTCATGGGGCACAGATCCATATGCGTTTGCCAGATCAAGCCACACTACGTCCAGGTCTCTCTTTTCTGTTTTTGCTTTTTGGATTGCGTCCCAGATCATTGTGGCGTGTTCTACACAGCCAGCCACGCCTGGGATGCCACCTTTCTGGACTGACACATCCAAGTACTTGTTTTCCATCAGGTACTTGGTCAGCCTTGCTGCCATGACAGAGAAGAAGATTTTCCCTTCGACGTTCAGTAGTGATATTGGCCTGAACTGGCTGATGTCACTTGAGTTTTGCTCTTTGGGGATGTACACACCATCTGCCGTCATCCACTGGCCGCTGATCTTCTGGTTTCTCCAAGCCGATCGCAGCAGCCTGTGGAGCCACTCCAGCACCTTGGGACATTTCTTGTAAAGCTGGTAAGGTATTCCGTTTGGCCCTGGTGATGATTTGGCTCTGGCTTTGTCGACCACCTTCCTGATTTCCGCCAACGTTGGAGGCTTGCCATTGAACTGTTCCTCAGGGTTGGTTGGCCACACCAGACCTTGAATGTCGAGTGGTGCTTTGCTCTGTGGGTCAGAGTATGTTTTCCTCAGATGCTGCTCAAGAACTCCTTTGTCCACACTTAGGGTCCCAGATTTTGGCTGCTCAAACAGTGTTCTGGCAAACTGGAAGGGATCTCTGAAGAAGCGCTCTTGTGTCTTCTTCTTTTTGCTCTTCCTCTTCTTCGCAGATTCCGCTTTGCTGAGGGCGCTGTGTTTTTCTTTCAGGTCTTTCCACAGTTTTTCCAAGCCTTGTTTTTCAGCTGGCAGTGCGGTCTTCATTTGCATCTTGAGGTTTTTCTTTTGGACCCTGATCTTGTCCATCTTTTCTTGGCGTCTGAATTTCTTTGGAGGTGTTTTCTCTTTGGGTAGTTTTGCTCCATAGGCGTCTCTACATGTGGCATACACAATGTCCCCATATGTGGCTAGTTTGTGTTCCAGGGTGCTTTTCCCTATCAGTGCATCGAGTCTTTGGACGATTTTTGCATCCAGTTTCTCCCAATCTTCAGTTTCGTTTGCTCGTGACAGGTTGAGTTTCAGGCGCCTGGCATCGAGGGCCTGTGCAAATTCCTCATCCGAACCAACAGCGTGGATGTCCTTGGCACTGTGGTTTAAATCCTGGCCTTGGTCTTCCGACGTCTTATCTGCTGATGCAGTGCGCTGCTGCTCATTCAGATGAGTCTTCACACATCCCATCTTTGTTCTGTGGATCTTCATGCCACGGGTGGTAGCGAAACGCTTTCCACAGACACATGGATATTCCATTTGGTCCATGTTCATAGTCCGTTTGGGATTTGCAGTCATGATTGGTTGAGCACCGATGGATTCATCATTCTCTCCCCCTTTCGGTGAATCCTGGGAGCATCTTTTCCTTTTATTCTTAGTAGCCACATGTTTAAGGCAAAGTGGGGAGCCAGCCCACAGAGCCCTTGGTTCTGGTCTTTCCCAGTGTCCTCCGGTCTTTCCCGGACGTCCTCCGGCCTATTCCCGGAAGTCAATGGTTTACCCATGCATCAGTAGAAAGAAACTCGTGGAGAGCGTGGCAGCAGAGAGTCCTCAGAAGAGAAGCCCCCTTCAAGCAAGTGTCCTATGAAGTCCAAGGGTCATTAGAACCGAAAAGTATTCGTTTACACCACTCACACCATTAAGTAAAACAAAAGTGTTTATCATCAGGACATATAGGATTCAGTCCACAAGCCCAAATCATTGTACATGTTTAGCAATCCTTTGCACATTTTACATCATGTCTTCAGTATGACGTTTAAAATTTCGACAAAATCGAGCTAATAAAGCCATGAACATGTCCTTGTGTTCACTGAATCCCGGGGAAACATCAGTTATTCTGCCTCTTCAGTTACTGCATTTTAATACAAATGTTTCATTCTCTTGACACAAATTGTCTGCTACATACTTTTCCAGTTGACTTTTATCAGTATGAACAATTAATGTGGAACAATATCTTTCTGGGCAAACATAAAAACATACACATAAAACATTGTTTAGCAAATGAAGTAAAGTGTTTTCCCCCCATTATCATTAATTTAAAAAGGCATTTTCACAGTTTGTGTTTATTTTTTGTCACATGTACCATGATCTTATTTCTTATCAAACATATCACTTTCCCTTCCATCAGCGTACAGTTATGTGGGGACAAACACCTATAGAATGATCAGACGATGCTATCGACAAAAGTTTGAACAAGACAATTCAAAACAGGAAGCGTTCTCAATAAACTCAGAATCAGAACATTCACAAAGTAACTCACTAATACTGTATAATGTAACATAAAATGATAATTCACATCATCAAAGAAGTTTTCTGTGCTTTCTGAGCATACACATATACATATTTGTTTTATTATTGCGCACGCATCCAGACTAACTTTTCACAATTGTTTCAAAACATAAGGGTGCACATGTACAAATATCTTCAATGTACCTACAGTGTTGGTCAAGAAATGTACGAAACACTGTCAGAAACGCTAATATTAAGTAGATCAAATCATACTGTGTTATCCCAGTCTTCCCAGTTGAGCCCGTAGAAAACTCCATGCTAGGAACGAGCCGGTCAGGGACGAACATTTCACAAATGGAATAGCCAGGATGGAAATCAAACCCACGATCTTCTCGTTGGGGATCATTGACGATAACAACTGCGCCATGGCGGGTTTACACCACCTGCCATGGCGGGTTTACACCACCTCAGTCTGGGAAAAAATATAGAGGAGTAGGGTGGAAGTTGGTATAGGTAGTATTGGCTTAGAGGGGAAGATGTGGTACTTCTTGGTTCGTGACAGATCTATCCCATGGAGGGGGGTTCGTCTAATTCGGTCACTCGTAAATAGATCAGGATGCGCTGTTGGGGAAGGCTGGAGGAAACAAGTGGATCCAGTTCGCTACGAGTAGATCCCGTTGGTGTGTAACGGTACCTATACCGTTTAATCAATCCCCTGACAGTTCAGTTGTCGCAAGCGAGCAACAATCAGAAATGTTAGGTGTGTGTGTGTGTGTGTGTGTGTGTGTGTGTGTGTGTGTGTGTGTGTGTGTGTGACGTTGTCAATGAATACATGATGAGTATGACATTTTATGTAAAGCCCTTAAGCTAACACATCTGCTACAAATGCAAGGTTGTGCTCCATCTTCCTCATGGGTTCCTGGTCATTCTAATATTTCTGGCAACGAAGCAAGTGATGACTGTGCCAAAGCGGATATGTGGAATTTATTACCATCTTCTGTCATTGATATTCGAACATCTAAAATTAACGTACAAAGGTATCTTTCTTGATTTGAAATTAAAAAAAGAATACACTTAGAAACTATCATTCATAAAAAAGATGGTTTTATACCGTTCTTTCAAAACGCTGCATGGAGACTACTGGGCCAGTTCCTAATTCACAAAACAAAAATTAATCCATGTTAGAGCAGACTGGTGTACCCATCCTTTAGTGTGTTTGGCAGCACATCCTCAACATGCCTCACCTTTTCTTTTCCTGTAGAAACATAGCAGTTGGAAAAGCTCTTCATTTTGTAAAAGATGTCAGAAGCTAACTTTAACGGCTTTTCTTCGTCTTCAATCCATGTAAATAAAACTCTGGATGAATGTAAACAACAAGCAGTTCATCCAATCAAAGATCATTCTCTTAGAAAGTTATACTAATGCGGTTTAGAATGCACTGCATTCTATTGACAAGCCCTCTTAGGTTCTCGGTAGTCTTTTTCTTAATTCTCTGGAAGACAGGGGGAGGAAGAGAGGGTGAGAGGAAAAGGGTTTTGTAGTCATCATTGCTGTCGATAACTTCTATTAGCGTCTATATGATTATTGAATGTAATATGACAAGATCCCACCAATTACCAGCTTTGTTAAAGCTTAAAGTCAATAGTAGTGGCAGAGCAAGGTTCTATCTCAAGGAACCGATCGATTTTTGTGTACCACGCGTCGCTTCGTTTTGTTTGAATCATATTGAATAATACTGCATACGCATTGTGTGTGGTGTGTGTTGTGTGTGTGTGTGTGTGTGTGTGTGTGTGCGCGCGCGTGCGTGCGTGCGTGCGTGCGTGCGTGCGTGTGTGTGTGTGTGTGTGTGTGTTTTGTGTGTGCAAAAGAGAGAGAGAGAGAGAGAAGAGAGAGCGAGAGAAAGAGAGAGAGAGAGAGAGAGAGACAGACAGACAGACAGACAGACAGACAGACAGACGTACGTACGTAAAAAAGAATGATTTTGCGCCTTGTGAGCCTGAATTCATATGTGAATGTGTATGTATTTGTGGTGGGGGGGGGGGGAGGGGGATGGCAGAGAGAGAGAGAGAGAGAGAGAGAGAGAGAGAGAGAGAGAGAGACCAGAGACAGAGACAGAGAGACAGACAGACAGACAGACAAACAGAGACATAGGCACACAGAGAGAGAGAGAGAGAGAGAAGAGAGGAGAGGGAGAGAGAGAGAGAGAGAGAGAGAGAGACAGACAGACAGACAGACAGACAGACAGACAGACAGACAGACAGAGACATAGAAGTTATTGAACTTTTTAAAAAAAAGTTACGCGCGTTAAATAAACGTAAATAACAATATTTTCAAATGTATAATGAGAGAGAGAGAGAGAGAGAGAGAGAGAGAGAGAGAGAGAGAGAGAGAGAGAGAGAGAGAGAGAGAGAGATTACTACTGACTACTGACATATTAAGATAAAAGCCAGATGTACGGAAAGAAAGAAATGCAGAACACTAGCAAAAAAGTCCCTGGGCAGTGTTGCATGTACAGTGAGGGACATATGGCCCAGCAGTCTGAAGCCACTGGCAATTGTCCTTTGCTAGTTCATCATTACTGTGTAACTATTAAACTGCAGGACTCTGCCGCTATGTGTCACTTAAGATTTCGTTGTCAGTTAGTTCAAGATCTTCTTACACGACACCACTGGAATATCTGGATCGTAAGACGAGAAGGAATGAAAGCACCCTGCAAACTAAAACTAGATTACAAAAATAATGATGATGATAATAATGATGATGATGATGATGATGATAATGATGATAATAGTAATAATATAGCATTTCTAAAGCGCGTTGCCAAAGGTTCTAGGCGCTGACAATCCACACTCTTGTGTACGCAACGGGCTACCTACCTGACTGAAAAGCTGCATGCTTGCTCTTCAATCAGAGGTTTTCCTTGTCAACCAATCAATATCGTTCACCTAATTTCCTTACTTCCTTCATTCTTCCAATTTCTTACGCAGGATTCATGCTATGTGTAACGTTCACCCATACCAACGGCCAAACTGGCCTTCTCTTCCGAAAGTTGGTGATGCAATGTGAGAGCAAGATGTCATGCGTGCGTTCACACACCGAACCTCATTTTATAGTCCCATTCGAAGGACATTTTTGGAAAATGGATTGAGAAACAATGTCAACTCCGAGGGAAAGACCCCCCCTGTAACGAAATGGCCCGGCGGAGATTCGAACCTGCGATCCTGGGATCAAGGTTACGAGTCCGGCACTCTACCAACTGAGCTATTCCGGCCCCAACCGGGAGCATTTAAAACGTTTCCTCGTCACAACAGAGGTGATGCCTGCTTCAGACAATCTTCAGTCTAAGCCCTCTTTCTCCTAATACCTCATCATGCACCAAGGTATGCTCCCACTCTCCCAAACTCTCTTTATTCACCACGGTATACCCCACTCTCCCAAACTCTCTGTATTCATCAAGGTAAGCCCCCACTCTCCCAAACTCTCTTTACTTCACAAGGTATGTCCCCACTCTCCCAAACTCTCTTTATCACAAATGTATGCCCCCACTCTCTCCAAACTCTCTTTATTCACCAAGGTATGCCCCCATCTCCCAAACTCTCTGTATTCACCGAGGTATGCCCCCACTCTCAAACTCTCTTTATTCACCAAGGTATGCCCCCACTCTCCAAGCTCTCTGTATTCACCGAGGTATGTCCCCCACTCTCTTCAACCTCTTTATTCACCAAGGTATGCCCCCACTCTTCCAAAATCTCTTTATTCACCAGGTATGCCCCCACTCTCTCAAACTCTCTTCATTCACCAAGGTATGCCCCCCCACTCTCCCAAACTCTCCTCTTTATTCATCAAGGTATGCTCCAATTCTCCCAAACTCTCTTTAGTCACGAAGGTAGGTCCCCACTCTCCCAAACTATCTTTATTCATTAGGGTATGCTCCCAATCTCCCCAACTCTCTTTAGTCACAAAGGTCTCCCCACTCTCTCCCAATCCGCCTTCATTCACCAAGATATGTCCCCCCCCCTCCTTCCAATCCGCCTTCATTCACCAAAGTGTGCCCCCCTCCCCCCTCTTCCAATCCCTCTTCATTCACCAAGGAACCCCCCCCCCCCCCTCCAATCCTTCTTCATTTACCAAGGCATGCCTCCCCCCCCTCCCAATCCCTCTTCATTCACAAAGGTACCTCCCCCCCTCCCAATCCTTCTTCATTCACAAAGGTACCCCCCCCTCCCAATCCCTCTTCATTCACCAAGGTACCCCACCCCCTCCCAATCCCTCTTCATTCACCAAGGTACCCCCCCCCTCCCAATCCCTCTTCATTCACCAAGGTACCCCCCCCCTCCCAATCCCTCTTCATTCACCAAGGTACCCCCCTCCCCCTAATCCCTCTTCATTCGCCAAGGTACCCCCCCCCCCTCCCAATCCTTCTTCATTCACAAAGGTACCCCCCCCCTCCCAATCCCTCTTCATTCACCAAGGTACCCCTCCCTCCCAATCCCTCTTCATTCACCAAGGTACCACCCCCCCCCCTCCCAATCCCTCTTCATTCACCAAGGTACCACCCCCCCTCCCAATCCCTCTTCATTCACCAAGGTACTCCCCCTCCCAATCCCTCCTTCACCCAAGGTACCCCCCCCCCTCCCAATCCTTCTTCATTCACAAAGGTACCCCCCCCCTCCCAATCCCTCTTCATTCACCAAGGTACCCCTCCCTCCCAATCCCTCTTCATTCACCAAGGTACCACCCCCCCCCTCCCAATCCCTCTTCATTCACCAAGGTACCACCCCCCCTCCCAATCCCTCTTCATTCACCAAGGTACTCCCCCCTCCCAATCCCTCTTCATTCACCAAGGTACCCCCCCCCTCCCAATCCCTCTTCATTCACCAAGGTACCCCCCCTCCCAATCCCTTTCCATTCACCAAGGTACCCCCCCCCCCTCCCAATCCCTCTTCATTCACCAAGGTAACCCCCCCCCCCTCCCAATCCCTCTTCATTCACCAAGGTACTCCCCCCTCCCAATCCCTCTTCATTCACCTAGGTTCACTCCCTCCCTCCCAATCCCTCTTCATTCACCAAGGTACCCCCTCCCTCCCAATCCCTCTTCATTCACCAAGGTACCCCCCCCTCCCAATCCTTCTTCATTCACCAAGGTACCCCCCCCCTCCCAATACCTCTTCATTCACCAAGGTACCCCCCCTCCCAATCCTTCTTCATTCACCAAGGTACCCCCCCCCCTCCCAATACCTCTTCATTCACCAAGGTACCCCCCCTCCCAATCCCTCTTCATTCACCAAGGTACCCCCCCCCCTCCCAATCCCTCTTCATTTACCAAGGTACCCCCCTCCCAATCCCTCTTCATTCACCAAGGTACCCCCCCCCTCCCAATCCCTCTTCATTCACCAAGGTACCCCCCCCCCCCAATCCCTCTTCATTCACCAAGGTACCCCCCCCCTCCCAATCCCTCTTCATTCACCAAGGTACCCCCCCCCCCCCTCCCAATCCCTCTTCATTCACCAAGTTTGAGGCCTTGATGAAATCATCCTACTGAGGCAGAAGTGAGAGTACTGACCAACGTACGCATAACATAACCTTCTTCCTTTGGTTGTTTTGCTGCCGTTTCCTTTTGTTTTCCGATTTGTACCAAATTATGCTTTTGGTATGTGCTGTGAGTTGATAGACCCTAAAGTGTGCTTGTTTCAGTTTGGTAAAAGTTTTAAAAGATCACTTGACCTAAAAACAAAAAAAAGTAAAACAATTGTTTTTAGAAGGAATCGTAGCCGTGCTTCATTTTCCAGTTTTACACACACACACACACACACACACACACACACACACACACACACACACACAC
The DNA here is from genome assembly GCA_033310375.1 of Conus canariensis. Classification (NCBI taxonomy): domain Eukaryota; kingdom Metazoa; phylum Mollusca; class Gastropoda; order Neogastropoda; family Conidae; genus Conus; species Conus canariensis. The sequence goes on from CM065725.1 coordinate 73,833,980, forward strand.
ACACACACCATGCGCGCGCGCACACACACACACACACACACACACACACACACACACACACATGCGCGCGCGCGCGCGCGCGCACACACACACACACACACGGACACACGCACGCACGCACTCACGCACGCATGCACGCACGCACTCTCTCTCTCTCTCTCTCTCTCTCTCTCTCTCTCTCTCACACACACACACACACACACACACACACACACACACACACACACACACACACACAGACAGACACAAACACACACACACACTTTTCTGGAGTGAAAAAGTGACAACATAAGAGAACAATGATGATCTCATAGGTGCACCAGGATTAACTACCTGTTTTCATCCGTGTGGCTTTACATTTTTGCCTCTCAAATCACTTTTATGCATGTCAATAGGCATACAACATGAACAATACGATGAGTGATTACTTTTAGTCAGTGAGGTGTTAATTATCAGCAGTAGAAATAAATCTAAAGCAAAAATAACGAATGGTTAAAATTGTTAGTTGCATTTGTTACTTTGCTATAATGATGAGTAATATGAGAAAACCAGTTCTCTAATCCTGCCACGTATAAATTCATTTCTGGATGATCTCATGTTACAAAATGCTGTTTAAAACGCCAAACCGCCTATCAAAAACGACAATACAGAGCACACGGAATAGACAAGAAGACATCCCCCAAAAGGCCCCCAGAAAGGGTGTTCAGTGCTTCCCATATACCCCTTACCTGACACATCTGTTCTGCCGGGCCATTGGATAGCAAAAAGCAGCATTCGTTCGGAGTTTTGGGGGTGTATTCATTTCATCATCGGAGTACGAGCTACCCTTCTTCTTCCTTATTTACTGTTTTCTGTTCCCTGCTACAATTAGGATTTCCTTTCATGTCAATCAAACCAAGGTTGTGCATATTTGTTACTGTTCATCCGTGTACTTGCTGGACTATACTCAAGACCGAAAAGGTTCGTGCCAGTCTTGAATAATTGTTACTATCACCTAACAGATATGACAACACAGAGCATGCTGAAAAATAGAAACAAACAAACAAACAAACAAACAAACAAACTATTTAAAAGGGAAAGAAAATGGAAAAATTCCCCTAGACAGATGTTTAACAATATTCAAGATGAAAAGGCTGGGTTAATCTTGAATAAATGTTAACATGTGTTTATTCATTTTATTCAGTTGTTGCTGCTGTGTAGATGTGTCAGGTATAGGGTGTTTGGGAAAGCTTGGAAAATCCTTTCTTGGGGATGTCTCCCTGTTTGTTACGCATGCTCTGTGTTGTCTCTTTGTTTGTTACATGTGCTCTGTGTTGTCTCCTTGTTTGTTACACGCGCTCTGTGTTGTCTCCTTGTTTGTTACACGTGCTCTGTGTTGTCTACTTGTTTGTTACACGTGCTCTGTGTTGTCTCCTTGTTTGTTACACGTGCTCTGTGTTGTCTCCTGTTTGTTACACGTGCTCTGTGTTGTCTCCCTGTTTATTACACGTGCTCTGTGTTGTCTCCTTGTTTTTACACGTGCTCTTGTTGTCTCCTTGTTTGTTACACGTGCTCTGTGTTGTCTCCTGTTTGTTACACGTGCTCTGTGTTGTCTCCCTGTTTATTACACGTGCTCTGTGTTGTCTCCTTGTTTGTTACACGTGCTCTGTGTTGTCTCCCTGTTTGTTACACGTGCTCTGTGTTGTCTCCTGTTTGTTACAGTGTTCTGTGTTGTCTCCCTGTTTATTACACGTGCTCTGTGTTGTCTCCTTGTTTGTTACACGTGCTCTGTTTTGTCTCTTGTTTTCTGCTCTGTGTGTCTCCTGTTTATTACACGTGCTCTGTGTTGTCTCCTTGTTTGTTACACGTGCTCTGTGTTGTCTCCTTGTTTGTTAACGTGCTCTGTGTTGTCTCCTGTTTGTTACACGTGCTCTGTGTTGTCTCCCTGTTGTATACGTGCTTTGTTCTCTGTTTGTACACGTGCTCTGTGTTGTCTCCCTGTTTGTTACACGTGCTCTGTGTTGTCTCCTTGTTTGTTACACGTGCTCTGTGTTGTCTCCCTGTTTGTTACACGTGCTCTGTGTTGTCTCTTTGTTTGTTACATGTGCTCTGTGTTGTCTCCCTGTTTCTTACACGTGCTCTGTGTTGTTTCCTTGTTTATTACACGTGCTCTGTGTTGTCTCCCTGTTTCTTACACGTGCTCTGTGTTGTTTCCTTGTTTATTACACGTGCTCTGTGTTGTCTCCTTGTTTGTTACACGCGCTCTGTGTTGTCATTTCTACTGGGCGATTCGGTGTAATAAGCAGCATTCGTTTGTACTTATAGGCGTGTAATATCTTTAACATGGGATGTTACCCTCCTTGTTCAGGTAATTCACTGTTTACTGTTCCTTGCCTCAGTTAGGATTTTCTTTCAAGTCATTAAGAGAATGTCCCCTGATCGCAGATCTCGGCCATTTCTTTTTGTTTGCAAGTATGCCCAAAACAATTAACTGTACTTCAACACTGACTTTACTGATCCACGGTCTACTATATTTCAATGTACTCAATTTAAGTGTGAAAAGAAAGTAATAAATGCAAAGCAAGGTACAAGTTGAATGACAGTGGCCCTGGATTATAATTTTTTTCTGCTTCTTAATGTGAGAATAAAACCTTAGATGTTGAGTGTGACATAATCTGGTTTTAACATATTCTTATCCATGATAGGGCAACTAGCAATATTGAATTTGTACATCCTGCTTTTCCTCCAAAGATTCAAAAGAACACATTTACAAAAAGAGACTAGAATTATTTTTAGATAGAGGCAGCATCAATCTAGATTAAAAAAAAATTCAGACTTTCATTTTCAGTGCTGTTAAGAAATGTGCTTTAAGACAAAATTGAAATCGATCATTAAAACCACTAGATTTTCCTGTCTCACATTTGCTCATGACCATAAATCATCTCTCTCTCTCTCTCTCTCTCTCTCTCTCTCTCTCTCTCTCTCCTCTCTCTCTCTCTCCTCTCTCTCAAAATAATCTAGTAGATTACAAAATAAAAGGCGAAGATGGTCGCATTTTAGTGAATAGACCTATTTTGCATAAACTCAAACGTATTAAGTCAGGTGATCGTGATGTAGAAAAGCTCACACTCGGACACACATTGTATGCATACGAACTGCTGAGCTAGCTGTGTTGTGTCTGTGTGTCGGCATGGGGCACGATTCCTTGTTAAATGTTTTCTCTGGAACAACTGTCTCTAAGTCGGAGATATGATTGTTTGTACGTTCAGTTATTCTAAGAAAGGTATACTATTTTTATGAACTTGTATTGATATGTTAGATTGGCCCCGGTTTGACATTGCAGTCAACTGGGTTTTGTGGACAAGACCTAAATCAATAGCCCTACCTTGCAACAATGCTTAGTTATTTTCCAGAAGTAGGCTACAAATATTTGAACAGTGTTACGCGAGTGCAAAGAGGAATTCAACACAAACATGTGGATTAAAAATTTTGTTTGGTCCTTTATCTTCCTTCCTTTCTTTCTTATCTTTTTTCCCTTTTGTTTATGTTAATACTATTATCAGTCACTTAGTAACAAAATTATTATTGACGTCTTCATGAACATGTTTTTATTTCATTCTTTGTGGGTAAAATCGCCGTATCTCTGATTTCTTCCTCCAGTAATAGATGCTGCGAATGGGAAAAAAAAAATAGTGTCATTTCAACAAAATTCTCTTCAAAAAGTTTCTTAGATACTATCCTGAATATGTCAATAACCTGTGTCTGTAACTAGAAATCCGAAGGTTTTTTTCTTCACTAGAAACAAGACACTGCCTGATGATTGATATCATCGTTCTTGAACAATCAAGCCAACTAGGAATCGCTTGGCAGTTTATCTACTTCATCTACTTCATATCCTTGTACTGACGTAGCAGTTCTCAGTTGTCCGCATAGATGATTTGGAGGAATCAAGATGCACTTGTTTAAAAAGAAACATTGCAATTGTTTACAAAACACGATTTAGTTCTTGAATTCACTGAATCACCTTTAGATTACACACCTTAGAAAGAATGGTTCTGACGTTGTTCAAAACATTAAACACACACACACACACACACACACACACACACACACACACACACACACACGCACACATACACACACGTCTCAATTTGAAGAAACAGGTCTCAAATGAGATTCAGCATAGATGTTTTCAGCAAGCTGATCCTTGCAATTAGCCTTTAAACGTTTGTATAGCAATGACATTTTTAAGTCTAATGTGGACTGGTTTTGACACGGGTTTCGTGGAAAAATTTTAAGTTCATGATTTATTTGACATAGGTGTATCGTTCGATCTTTCTTTCTTTGTCAGATTACAAGCCTTGGAACATTCAGAAATCCTTTGGATACACTGATATGATTGAAGTAAGTTAATTTCAAAATGATTTTGTTTTCATTGCTTCATCATTTTGATCAATAGCAAAACCACTGGGTGAATTCTTTGAACAGACAGGTGATACATTCGTCACAAGAGCAGCATCTGGTAGACTTTAGCTGAGGTCTAACAAGATGAGCGAGACACTAGCACCACCTCAACCATCGAGTACATACGACTCACGTTACTTAGATACAACAGTCGACATGGACAATAACTACAGCACAAACTACACATCTAATTTGCTGCCCCCTTTATTCATCCCCTGTAACAATCCAAGGAATATTATCAGACCGTTTGTGGTGGCCATTGTCGACCTGGTTGTATATGTTGGAATACTTCCTGTCCTTGGGATTTTTGGCGTCACCACCAACGTCATCAACATGGTTGTATTTGCGAAACAGGGACTGTCCAACCGGATTAATGTGTGTCTGTTCAGGTAAGGTGCGTCACAGTAACTTTAATTGTGTAACTCTTTTTTGTAAATAAGTTTACAGTTGTGATATTGTTCTTTGCTTTTTCAGTTGAATAATTTCATGGTTTGTAACTTTGATCATGTATACATGTAGGTAGGTAACTAACAATCTGTGCCTTTGCTTCGAGTTTCAATTGCTTTGCAGCTTATGCCTGTTTAGACCCACAACCATATTGCCGTATACCTCATTTGTTTTCTGCACTTTGAGATAGTTTGTTTATCCTTAAACATTTACAACATATATGTTGATGAGCCGCTACCATATTATCTACAAAATTCTCTTTTTTTGCAGTTAAGGTTAGTTTTTTACTCATAAACAACATCTACCAACATGGATATTGATATGCGTTATACATAATCAGAAACAGCTACTGCATAGCTGTTGCTCTATAATATCTCATGCTAATCTTCCATACCACAACCACATACAATGCAGTGTATGTTCTTTCTGGATGTGACCCCAGGTGTTAACACCATTTCGTTTTGGGCCCGGTGTAACAGCCCGTTCTTACCCCCCTCTGGAACTTACCCCGGGGTAAGTCTGGGCTAGCCTGCTTTTACCCCCGGGGGTCATTCTAGGACTAGCTAGAACTTACCCCCCCCCCCCCCTAGTTGGAACTTACCCCCGCGGGGGTAAGTTGGGCTAGCCTGGATTTACCACCCCCCAAAGGGTCAATCTAGGACTATTTGGAATCATCCTCCACCCCACCCCACCCTTCAAACAAGAGAGGGTTATTCAGGGTTTTCCTCTGCCTTTTCCCAACACGCACACCCGCCTTTAAAAAAAATGTGTTAGCCTGCATATTTACACCCCCCTCTCCCATTTCCTATAATTATACAGTCAGTTGGGTTTTGACAAAGTGTAGTTCTAGACTCTTCTCAATAGATGGACCTCCTACTCCCCCCCCCCCCCCACACACACACACACCCTGGTTCACTAACAGATACGTATCAACATTTCTCGCGCTAGCTTACATGCGTGGGTCAATATTCTGGTGTGTGAGTACGCCCATGCATGCGTGGGAAAGAAAGACGGCTGCATGCCAATGTGACCAAGTGCCAATGTGACCAAGCGCAGTTGTGACAAAATGTCGTTGTGACCACGTATCGTTGTTGCTTCATCCCGGTTTGCCTCTTTTAACTATTTTACAGCTATTTAGAGTCTCTTGAGTACCTGTGTACCTTAGCTTGTACAATGCAGATGACTAGTGGTCAGTGCCACTGACCACTGGTCATTATGACGTAAATCGGAGATTTTAACTATTTAACAGCTAATTAGTGTTTCCCGAGTGCTTGTGTACCTTGTACAATGTAGATTACTTGTGGTCAGTGCCACTGACTACTGGTTATTATGACGTAAATCGGAGATTTTAAACTATTTCACAGCTAATTATAGTCTCCCGAGTACCTGTGTACCTTGTACAATACAGACAACTGGTGGTCAGTGCCACTGACGACTGGTCACTATGACGTAAATCAGATATTTCGACTATTTTACAGTTAATCAGTGTCTCATGAGTGTTTGTATACCTTGTGAAATGCAGACAACCAGTGGTCAGTGTCACTGACCTTTGGTCACTTTAATGTATTTCAGAGATTTTAACTATTTTTACAGCTAATTAATGTCTCCTAGGTGCCTGTGTACCTTGTACAATGTAGATGACTGGGGGGGGGGGGGGGGGTCAGTTCCAACTAGGGGGGGGGGGGTAAGTTCCAGCTAGTCCTGGAATGACCCCGGGGGTAAAAGCAGGCTAGCCCAGACTTACCCCGAGGTAAGACCTTCAAGGTCGCAGGTTCGTATTTAGTGTTTAAAAAAAGGTTTTGTGAGCTTTTTTTCATTCTTGTGGTTTCGAACCATTGGCCCATAGATCTAGTTGCAAACTGAGGCGACTGCAGGCAGAAATCTAAAGAAATTTGAAAAATTATTGATATCGCTCCGCCGAAAAAACGTTGACAAACGAATCACAACTTTTTTCAGCGGAGCTTTATCAATAACATTTCAAATCTATTGGCCCATAGTCTGCGTCTCTGACTTTTCTGCCTTCTGACTTTCAAGCGAATGTAACTATTCCATCTTATTTGTATATTTCAGGGTTTTTTTTCCGTTCACTGGGAACTCGTTCTCCCCTCATTGACACTACCCATGTATGCAGGAGTATCTTTTTTGACATTTTGAGTTTCTGCTGCTTACATGGAAGCGTCTCTCATCAGCAACTAGCCAAAAATTGGAAGCAACGCTGATAAGCTCTTCACAGAATGTAAAGACTGTCATCTACTGGTCCTGATCACTTCCTCTTTGGACGAGCAGGAACACTAACGGAGCATTCCAGAAGAAGAAGCACTTCTCATGGCCCTTCTTCAAATTTTTCCCAAGACCTGAACCTTTCCCAAGTCTCTTTTGATAACATGTCCTGCATTTTGATCGTTGGTCCGACCCATCTGAAAATTAATGCATCTGAGCAAACATTTAATTTTGGCATGTTCTGCATGTGCTCATGAGCCTTTAACTTCGTGAAGTGGTGTTCAGTTTTTCAAACTTGATATTTAACAAGACTTTCGATATTGTTTTATTTATTTATTTTATTATTTGTTTTGCTGTCCCAACCTCTGTGCCACCTCAGAGGCAGTGCACCCACGCCTCTCATTCCGACACCCCGTCCACAGCCACAGCCCGGTCGGCCCCGCCGCAGCCCCGGCACCGGCAATCCACAGGGAACAGTCAATGTCAAGTCGTCAAGAGGCAACCCACCGGAGGAGACACTGCACTGCTGCCGAGTCACTTCGGTGGTGTTCAGTGGCGCCTGTTCTGATCTAACATACGCAGGACACCACCTACTAAGCCCCTACTGACGACAATAATTGCTTAGTCGCGGAGCCGGCGTGAGTGAGATGTCCCCCGGAGGGCGCCACCACGTCCGTCCAACGACAGCCCCCATGGACTCGCCGACACCGGTGACCCCGACGGAACCAAACCAAGGCCATAGACGTGGAGAGGACATCGAAATTGAGGTCACCATGAGAGCAGGGCATGAAGGGCCACAAAATTTGAGACTTTTTTTTTATGCTGATCGATGACAATGAGGATGATTAAGATGATGCTACGGATTTCCATTTCGGTCTGAGACTACATGACAGGGCTGTACTCTACGCTTCCTTTCATAATATATCCCGGCGTCAACCAGGCCCGAGAGATACAGACACCTGCAGTGTTGGTCAGGAAATTTGAGCAACACTCTCAGAAACGCATCCTTTAAGTGGATGAAACTCGACTGTGTGGTCCCAGTCTTCCCAGCTGAGTCCGCAGCAACTCAGCTCTGGGTAGGAGCCGGTCGGGGCAGAAAAACCCACATGACTTCTGATGGGATTCGAACCCACGACCTCCCAGCCGGGAGTCCGCGACGCTAACCACTTCGCCACTGCGGCTGGTTGATATTGTTTTATGTTATCATATGTGCTATGTTAATCCCAGTGTATAAGGTACGACTCTTTGTTTACTGACCTGATCATATAGACATACTTCCTAACATTATCTATGTATTCCTTCCTTCCTTCCTTCCTTCCTTCCTTCCTTCCTTCTTTCCCTCCTTCCTTCCTTCAGGCAAAAACCTAAGATAAGATTTGGATTGCATTTTTGACTAATCATGTTCAAGTTGTTTTCGTTTTCATATTCGTGTTGATGGTTTAAAACACTATGATCGTTTTACTGTGTTTTGTTTGATTATTTTGCATCTCTTCATCTCGATGAAATTGCTATCTATATGGTTTTGTTGTTGTTATGGAGAGATAATTTAAGAAGAGTGTCTCGTGGCTACGACGTAGCAGCTGTCTGACCTATGCGTCAGCCCAACGTACTGGTCAGACCCTGAGAACCTACCTAACATTGGTTGTGCTATGTTCATCATTCTATATGAGTGTAATCATTAATTCTCTTATCCATCAGGTTTAAATCATGTGCAGCGGATGTGGTGAAGCGTACATGGACTAGTCCGCACGCAGTGACGCCTCCTTAATGAAAGTGAAACTGTTGTTGTTGTTGTTGTTGTTGTTGTTGTTGTTGTTGTTGTTGTGCTGTCGTTATTTGGTTATTTCTTTTTTATTACGCGACACCAAGTTTGTTTCATTATGTACTCTTTTTTTTCTCGAGGAAGTGCAGCAACAGGTTTTCAGACATCCGAGGGGCTTTGTGTGTGTTTGTTACAGGAAGGTCATAACAGATAGCTGCTTGTGTGTGCATGGATAAGTGGTACTATGCTATGAAACATTGAATATGCTTCTCTCAATAGAAAAAGATATTACGTCTGGTAATTCTCTATATATGCATATTACCTGTATGAAACGTACTGTTGATAACTTAACATACCATTCGTACTTTTGTAAATTCATAAAACTTAACCTGAAACACGTATTTGTTCAAGGGGGGGGGGGGGGGGGGCAAGGTCACACTAGATTATTTTGTTTTTTGATTCTGTGTATGGAAGACCTTTACAGTTTGTAACTCTTGTTCTTTTACCATGCGCTTTGCAGCTTGTACACGCCTTATGTTCACCTAAGAATACAATCAATAGCTTTGTCTTTCTGTTCTCATGAAGATCATAAAGATCACCACAGTCTTTTCTTGCTGGGGGAAAGATCTACAGTTTTTTTTTTTTTTTCTGAAGTCATGATTTCATTAAGTTCTTGTTTTGTTACAGTCTGGCAGTGTCAGACACAGCTTACCTCCTGAGCACAATAGCTGCAACCTCCTACGTCTTCGTCAACCTGGTGGATCCTGTTGCTGGCAGCTTCTGGAAACAATTGTTTGTTATAGTCAGCAGTCGCCCTGCTTTACTTGGAATTTCAAACATCATCACAGCCATCATAGCGGCAGAACGATGCCTCTGCGTGCTGAGACCTTTGAAGGCTGCCAAGTTCTTCAAAACAAAGTGAGTGAGCATACTTGTGAGCTGACATTTGAAGTCAGTAGAAACATCTGGTCCGTTAACCATAAGCTGCTGGCGATGAAATGGGGCAGTGTATGAGAGGGTGTGTGGCCACATTGTTGTTGCTAGAGAATAAAGCCCAATTAACAAGACGTAATACTGAATTCCTCAGAGTAGGATTCCAAAGCATATTATGCCGAAGAAAAAGAAATGAAGTGCTGAACTATATTGAAGAGGGTTTCTGAGAGTGAGGTCAATGTTTGAACATGAATTCTATGTTAGAGGGGGGTCAAAGAGAAGTGTTTTATGCCGGACAATCATTCTGAATAAGAGGATACCAAACACACAGTCCTGCGTTTGTAAACTGTGTGATTTTAGATGGTGTCAAAGATAGACTGATAGACTGCCATACCACAAGCTGCAAGTTACAGTATGTCTAATTATATCAGGTGTCAAAATGTATTTTTCAAAATCATCAACAGTCTTTCTGTCGGTAAATCAGTCTGTCTGTTTGTCTGCCTCTGTCTGTGTGTCTGTCTGTGTGTCTTTCTCTGTGTGTGTGTGTGAGTGTGTGTGTGTGTGTGTGTGTGTGTGTGTGTGTGTGTGTGTGTGTGTGTGTGTGTGGTGTGTGTGTGTGTGTGTGTGTGTCTGTTGTCTGTCTGTCTGTCTGTCTGTCTCTCTCTCTCTCTCTCTCTCTCTCTCTCTTCTCTCTCTCTCTCGGGCTGGATTAAAAAAGCATGAACTTGCTTATCTATTACCCTCGATAATAAAGAATTTGTCTTGTCTTCTCTCTCTCTCTCTCTCTCTCTCTCTCTCTCTCTCTCTCTCTCTCTCTCTCTTCACTTTCATTCATCACTGTGTTACCCCATCATCTCGTAACTGGTGTAATGTCAACGATCACCTTGAATTGATTACACCATCGTATTGGAGTGTTCACAATGTGTGCGCGGACAATAAACAGAACTTCAGTAATAGTTTTTCAAGAAAACTCTTCGTGTGTTGAGCACTCAGCTCAGTTTTAGGAGCTCATTTAACAGACCACACAATATTTTATTTTAACGAGTAAAATGATGTCAAATCAGAAAAGCAGAAAAAACATAAATAAATAAAATTGACAGGACTATTAATCAGCAAGATAAAATGCCAGTTGTAATAATATCCTTTGCTGCCAAAGGTAAAAAAAACACACAAAAAAACTATAAACATTCACAGGTTTTCTTTTTTTCAGTTTAAATATGCTACAAACCATATATTATAAGAAAAATATGCTTCCTTTTCTTGGCTAATCATGTGCAAAGAATGTACAATACACTCGTAAACAATTATCAGCACCCACCTTTGTCTCCACCGATAACAATAACAATCATAACACAGATCTGAGGCACCATTGCTGTTTATTTTTACAGATATATGGCGACAGCAATTGCTGTAATGGCTGTGTACATTTTGGCGGTGAAGCACTCGGGCCTCCTGATAAAATACCAGACAGTTCAAGTCACTGATCCTGTCACCAACATCTCCACCTACATTAACAGACTGAGACCTTTCTACCTGCGGCACAGAACAATCATTGACATTAATTATCTTCACCTGGTTTCTGTGGTTCTCCCCTGCATGTCCCTCATCCTTGTCGTCATCTGCACTGCTGCCATTATCATTCGCCTCAAAGTCACCGCCACCTGGCGCCGCGGGGCAGTATCTAAGATGACGTCAGTGGAGAAACAGGAAATGTCGATGACACGAATGCTGGTAACAGTGTGCTGTGTCTTCGTTGTGTGCATGATTCCATCTGTGACCAGAGTGTTGCTCTTTACCACCTTGCCGGGGTTTCTAAGTTCTGGGTATTTGTGCAATGTATACAGGCTCTCTCTGGCGATCGTTAAACTGCTTGAGATGTGTAATGCTTCCATCAATTTTCTGATCTATGTGAAGCAGAGTTCTCAGTATCAATCAACTCTCCATCAGCTGTGCTCTAGGGGTAAACAAGAAATGAAGTAGGAAGATATCGTTCTTGCATGTCATTGTCACAACGAGAAACACCCATAAACTAACACACACACACACACACACACACACACACACACACACACACACACCACGCACCACACACACGCACGCACGCACGCACGCACCACGCACGCACGCACGCACGCACACACACACACACACACACACACACACACACACACACTATCACAATGGGTGGGAAAAAGGAAGCAGTAAAAAACACGGAACGACTGGATGTTATTCCTCACCACAAACAAAGCCAACATAGCTAGTATTTCTTTGCATTCTTAAATGAAATGCAAAACTTTTCAAATGCATGCTGTCAGAAATACTTTACACACTAAAACATATTAAATATCAGTGTTATTTAAAGCAACTTACACTGTGGCTTATAACCAAAAAAAGTACACATTAACACACACCAAAGCATCTTCAGTATGGAACGCACAGTCTGTCCAGACTGGTACAAATATTGATAATAAAAAGGTGCAACCACAAACCAGCATTTGATAAAGTCTGAGTTTGGAATTTATAATTTACGAATGAAACTATGGCAGGCCTAGTACATATGGTCTTAATTCTAATTCAATATAAAAACAAATAATAAACTGGTACGAGGCTAACTGAATAGCAGCAGTTTGGCGCTAGGTGCATATTATAATATATATATATATATTATATATATATATATATATATATATATTTCCTTTCATGAAATGATGAAAGGAATGATGAAAGGAAATCTTGCAACTGCATCAAGAAAGAACAGTGCCCTCTGAGCAACAAATGCCTCTACAACAACATTGTGTACCAAGCCGCTGTAACATCAGAGAACGCAGAAGAAACATATATAGGTATTACTGAAAACCAATTTAAAACTAGATATGCAAACCACAAACAGTCATTTAACAAAGCAAGATACAAAAACCAAACAGAATTGAGTAAATACATCTGGAAGCTTAAAGAGAAAAAAATAGACTACAATATATCCTGGAAAATCATAAAAAGAGCAGCACCATACAACAATATTTCAAAAAGATGTAACCTATGCTCAGCAGAAAAGTACATAATACTATGCAAACCACAACTGGCAACTTTAAATACCAGGATAGAAATGGTTAACAACTGCAGGCACAAGTGGAAATTCCTATCAGTGAACAGGAATCAGAAACACACGAAAAACACAGACAGCACGTGATGACAGACAACACAAGCAGTTATGAAACACCGGCAGCACAGACCCATCACATCCTGACGAATTGCAACCGCATGAAACAACGTTGTAGATAAAATTGTAAACCTTACCTTTTAACAAATGTTGCTCCCTGTACGGTTGAGCATTTTTTAAATCTGTTGGTACTTACTACCATTATCTTATATATATATATTTTTTTTTTTCTTTTTTTTTCTAATATACATTTTTTTAAAATTTCTTTCCTCATTCTGTCTTCCATTCCACAGTTCCTTCTTTCTCTCTTCTCCATTCTTTCATCAACATGATCTTTCTCTTTGCTGTATAGTTCTGGATGCAAATTACCACATATTTTTTTGTTATTAATCATATTTGTACATTATGACGATATTCTAGTAAATAATCCGTGAAACATGTTAGAAATTAGTTAACTTTTTTCGGTTTGAATGGATTGGAGTGAGAGTTCAATGTATGCCGAGGAAAGGTTTTTTGTTTTTTTTTTGTTTTGTTTTGTTGATATATACACACACATACACAAACAAACAAAAATCACTAGGCACAATCCTCTGAGTTCTTACAAACTACAGGCACATAATGGCAAACAAACACACCTGCTCATTCCACTCACACCCTCTCCTCTCCCCACCCACCCACACCCCACTTTCTCTCTTCTTCTGATTTAATGATACTTTGACAATATACATATACATTTTATAATAATGAAGTACTGTTTTTTCCGTGTGGTACCATACGATAGCTGTTGTATGATACATAACATATGTTCACTGTAATCGTCCTTCAAAATATAGATTTTAATAGACTTAAGCATTTCCTAGCTGAGTGTACACGCCAGCACCGAAATCCCGTCCATCTATGTCTTCATATTTCTTTAACAATCAAAAGAAAGTTAATTATAGGCTTTTAGGCCCACTACCAATATGACATCGCTACACCACCAACCAACGCCGACCAACCAACAAGCCAACCTACCAGCTAAGTTGCCGATCGGCCAACGGGATCCCGCCGCGATACCGCCATGCCAGACAAGCAGCGGACCACAGGCTACAACCACACTCAATGACATTTGAATACCATATGAAATAACCCACACATCCTAAACATATTAAATCCAGGTATCGTATGATTTTGATGACCAGTTTTCAAATAATACTTCATAACTGATCCAGTTAGTGTTAAATTTGTATTAAAAG
>CM065725.1:73853176-73863176 GCA_033310375.1 Conus canariensis
TGGTGTCATGACAACGAAATGTACTGAAGTGCAGTGACTTAACGACTGGTGTCATGACAACGAAATGTACTGAAGTGCAGTGACTTAAACGACTGGTGTCATGACAACGAAATGTTGTACTGAAGTGCAGTGACTTAAACGACTGGTGTCATGACAACGAAATGCTGTATGAAGTGCAGTGACTTAAACGACTGGTGTCATGAAAACGAAATGTACTGAAGTGCAGTGACTTAAACGACTGGTGTCATGACAACGAAATGTTGTACTGAAGTGCAGTGACTTAAACGACTGGTGTCATGACAACGAAATGCTGTACTGAAGTGCAGTGACTTAAACGACTGGTGTCATGAAAACGAAATGTACTGAAGTGCAGTGACTTAAACGACTGGTGTCATGACAACGAAATGCTGTACTGAAGTGCAGTGACTTAAACGACTGGTGTCATGAAAACGAAATGTACTGAAGTGCAGTGACTTAAACGACTGGTGTCATGAAAACGAAATGTTGTACTGAAGTGCAGTGACTTAAACGACTGGTGTCATGAAAACGAAATGTACTGAAGTGCAGTGACATAAACGACTGGTGTCATGACAACGAAATGCTGTACTGAAGTGCAGTGACTTAAACGACTGGTGTCATGAAAACGAAATGTACTGAAGTGCAGTGACTTAAACGACTGGTGTCATGACAACGAAATGCTGTACTGAAGTGCAATGACTTAAACGATTGGTGTCATGACAACGAAATGTACTGAAGTGCAGTGACTTAAACGATTGGTGTCATGAAAACGAAATGTACTGAAGTGCAGTGACTTAAACGACTGGTGTCATGAAAACGAAATATACTGCAGTGCAGTGACTTAAACGACTGGTGTCATGACAACGAAATGCTGTACTGAAGTGCAGTGACTTAAACGACTGGTGTCATGACAACGAAATGCTGTACTGAAGTGCAGTGACTTAAACGACTGGTGTCATGACAACGAAATGCTGTACTGAAGTGCAGTGACTTAAACGACTGGTGTCATGACAACGAAATGCTGTACTGAAGTGCAGTGACTTAAACGACTGGTGTCATGACAACGAAATGCTGTACTGAAATGCAGTGACTTACACGGCAGAGCAGCTTATGTTGCACAGGATTCAATGAACACAGAAGTACGTTTTCATTGTTTCATTAGTATGATTTTATGGAACATTTAGACTTGACTCTGAAGAAATGCTGTAAAACTCGTGAGACAAAAATTGGCAAAACATGGATAATACTCTGGTTTATACATTCTGCATACTGTATGTCCTGATGATACGCTTGCTTTACTGGCATATGCAAGTCTGGCGATAGTGTAAACAATTACTTCGTTTGTTCTTATGACCTTTTCATTTTGTAGAATCCTCTTGTAATTTACATATGAAAAAAGACGCATAGAGATCACGCGCCAGGAGACATTTATCAAACATAGTCTGGAATAATGATTCTGTCTTTGAGCTTATAGATATAATGAACTCAGATGAAGGAAGATTATAGATTTTGAAACCTTTGATTTAATAGATGTAGAGTTAAACCCTGCTATCGAACTGTTTAACAAAACTGTTCAACAATTGTAACTGTATAGGAACATATGTTAGTAGAAAAAGAGCAAACAAATATAAATATTGGTTTAAGCCAGGAAGTAAATGAACTAAAGGAAAAGTTCAGAGATCACTCAGAGTATACAGGAAAACCCCAGATAAATATTAGCGACACTGATATAGTGTCTTGCGAAGAGAGCAAAACCAATATTCTGCAGGACGTAAAAGCCACATAAACATCTATGTATCTAAACATCTATGTATCTATCTATCTTGTTTGAATAAATTGTCACTACTATGAACGACCAGCAATATTTTTAATGAAAATATGAAAAGGGTATTTAGTACATGTGTACAAAATGAGAATAACTTTACCATAGAGCAAGGGCATGATCATTGTTAGTGGAGGATTTCAGCATTGATACAGATTCATGATGACCCTGAACGTTTGGACTGACCTTTTACAAAAGCATGAAGTACTATCTCTAGTGACAACATTGAGAAACTATAAAGTACCAGGACTTGGTGAACTTGTACTGGTGATTTATTAAACAATCCGGTAGAGCTTGCCGTTCATTTTCTGGTATAATTTTCCAACGTTCTTTTTAAACAACAAAAAGAGCAATTCATCATGAGAACCGGATCACACTAAACACTTAATCCCCGTTTAAAGAAAGGTTACGCAAATAACATGTTAAGTATGGTTTGACTGATATAGCTAGCAAACTATCTGAATCCATACTGAATATGCTTCTGTATTTGTTTGTTGTACCTTTTCTGTGCCACTGTGTAAGTTGCTTTAAGATGTACTGATTTCAAATCTGTTTGTTAGTGTGAAAACCCTTCCAGACAGCACAGTTTTGATTTTTTTTTTTTTTTTTGGGGGGGGGGGGGGGGGCATTTCTATTCTTTCCAAATTAAAAAAAAATCCATCATGTAGATTTTCTTTGTGGTGAAGGATACCATTCCTTCCTTCCATGTTTTAGGTTGCTTCTTGTTTTGATCCACTTGTGATGCTACCTGTTCTTTTTGTTTTTTGTGGGGGTTTCTCTCTGTCAGAACGACGTTTAAAAGCGATATCTTCCTTCTTCAACTCTTGTTTACCCCTAGAGCACAGCTGACGGAGGGTTGATCGATACTGAGAACTCTGCTTCATGTAGATAAGAAAATTGATGAAGAATTACATCCCTCAAGCAGTATGGCAAACGCAAAAGAGACCCAATACGTATTGCAAAATACCCAGAACTCAGGAAACCTGGTAAGCCACTGAGAAGCAACACTCTAGCCACAGATGGAATCATGCACACAACGTACACCAAACACACTGTCACCAGCATCCGAGTCATCGACAATTCCTGTTTCTCCACTGACGTCATGTTAGACACTGCCCCACGACGCCATGTGGCAGTGACTTTGAGGCGAATAATAATGGCTGCAGTGCAGACGACGACAAGGATGAGGGAGATGCAGGGGAGAACGACAGACACAATGTGGAGATAGCTGATGTCAATGATTGTTCTGTGCCGCAGGTAGAAAGGTCTCAGTCTGTTGATGTAGGTGGAGATGTTGGTGACAGGATCAGTGACTTGAACTGTCTGGTATTTTATCAGGAGTCCTGAGTGCTTCACCACCACAATGTACACGGCCATTACAACAATTGCCATCGCCATGTATCTGCAAAAGTAAATAACAATGGTGCCTCAAATATGTATTACGTTTATTACTATTATGGTGGAGACAGTGATGGGTACTGATAGTTCTATTTGTAAGAGTGTTTTACCTTCTTTAAACATGATTAGCTGAACAAAGGAAGCATTGTTTTCAATAGTTATGATTTAGAGAATTTTCGAGTTTAACAAACAAAAGAAAATCCGTGACCAGCTTATTGTTTTTGACAACACCAACAGGAGCTAGATTATTACAAGTGATAGTTTATGTTGCTGATCAATAATGATAGTTTATCTTGCTGATTAACAATCTGTCAATGTTATTTCTTTGCGATTTCCGGATTTTCCATTTGACACAATTTTACTTGTTAAAACCGTAATGTTCTATGGTCTGTTAACTTGACGAACTAAATCTGTGTTAACTGTTTAACACTCAAAGAGTTTTTTGCCTGAATGTCGGTTCACTATTACGTGACACATTGTGGGCAAGAAATTAGAATTATGTACTTATATGAAGGTGATCACTGACATCACATCACAAAGCAGATCATTGGGTAATACAGAAATGGATGAGATTAAAGAGAGAGAGAGAGAGAGAGAGAGAGAGAGAGAGAGGAGGGGGGGGGGGGCTAGGAACAGACAGATATATAGACAGATAGACTGACAGATTGGTTGATTGACTGCCTGGGAAACAGACCGATACAGACTTGACAGACAAAGTTTAGACACTTGATATAATTAGACATGTCATAATTTGTAGCTTACGGTTATAGCATTCTATCAGGCTGTCTTCGACACTAACTAAAATCACATTTACCAGCGCCGGACTGCATATTTGACATCTTCTGATTCATAATGCACTGTCTAGCATAAAAAATTCTCTCCGAGACGCTTTAACATAGAATTCATTTTGAGACACTTTTTTCTATGCAAAATTTACAAAGAGAGGGGGTTAGTTACCGCCAAGGACATAGTGCAGGGCAAAACACAATGCATTTCGACTCCTTGGGTCTTCTTCAGGCAAAACCGAATAACATTTAGGACAGTGAAAACGAAGAACGAGAAACCTTTATCTTCTCATATTCGGCGGAAGATCAAAATGGCCGCTGGACGGAAGCAAGGCCGCTTTTTTTCTATGGCATATACGCTTTATAGTCCTACTACCAGGAGTTCTGTGTTACATCTTGTCATTAGTGCTTTATTCTATAGCACTGACGATGTTTGGGATACCTTGTCATACAAGTCCCAGTTTGTCACCAACAACGTCTGGTGGATGTATATTTTTAGTCCCAATGTCTTCTCACTGGTTTTTGATTCCATTCCCAGCTCACAAGCACGCTCACTCACTTTGTTTTGAAGAACTTGGCAGCCTTCAAAGGACTCAGTACACAGAGGCATCTCTCCACAGCTATGATAGCTGTGATGGTGTTGGAAACTCCAAGTAATGCAGGGCGACTGCTGACAACAATAAAGTACTGTTTCCAAAAGGTGCCAGCAACAGGATCTACCAGACTGATGAAGACGTAGGAGGTTACAACTATTGCGCTCAGAAGGTAACCTGCGTCTGACACTGCCAGACTGAAAAAAAAACAAAGATTAAGTGGAATCATGACTTTTCACAAACGATAGATCTTCATTCTTGAGAGACGAAAATATTGTAAACCTTAAGTGAGCAAAAACACAAAGTATTGCCTCTATTCTTCGGTGAACATAAGACATGCACAAAGTACAAAGTACAGTGTCCCCTATGTCAAAACAGTTACAAACCAGAGTGATGTTCCATGAATAAAACCAACATATTCTAGTGTAGCATACCCTTCTTGAACAAGTACGCATTTAGGATTACAAAGTGTAGTGAACTTACCAGGGTATAAAACGCACGTTACATTATTAACAACACTTTTCCCACAGGTAACACGTTTATATGTAGGGTTGCCATATGTAATATTATTTTCAATTGACAGGTACATACCCAACGTATCCAAATCTAGTACCTTCTATCCACATGTGCAAAGTAACAATGTGTTATTACCTTACTATAACAAACACATGCCAAATTAGTCAAAAGAAAACGTCCAAAAACCTGCTGTGATCCATGACACAACTGTCGCATTCTTTAATTTGATAAACAAACAAACAAGCAGACAATCAAAAACAACAACATCAAGAACGAGAACAATAAAAAAAAAACAGCAGCAGTGGCAGCAGCAGCAGCAGCAGCAGCAACAACAACAACAACAACAACACAACAACAACAACAACAACAACAACAACAACAACAGCAATAGCAAGGACGACAACTTATAAATAGCCGCATGTTTGAAAAGTAGAGATGCAACCAGGGCCACTACTGTGATGACTTGGAACATGTTCACATTCAAAGATACAAATTGTTAAAACTACTTACCTGAGAAGATAAGCAGGCAATCTGTTAATGATAACACGCTTATCTAAAGAGATGCGCAATAAAAGCACCTGTTCAGAGCCAGTTAGAATATTCGAAGAATTGAGGAATACTCTTTGTTCTTAGATGGATATGACTCTCAAACACACACATTAAAAACCAACCAACAAGCAAACAAACACAAAAACTAAACAATCAAAGTAAACAAAACACAGGAAAACGATCGTAGTGTTTTAAACCATCAAAGTGGATAGGAAAAAGAAAAATCCTGGAAATAATTCGTCAAAATATGCAACAAAAAATTTATGTTCTGTTTTCTCCTGAGAAATGCAAATGTTCTTCTCTCTAAGCTTTGCCACGATCAAACATCCTTGGGTAATTGCCTTGTGGCAGGAACTTACGTGCAGCAAGACTGACTGGAAATTTCAAGCCATAACCAGACAGAGCTCAGTGCTGGAATGTGGCTTTGAATGTCCGCTAAAATCTCTCATCTCCTTCGGGGTTTCCATTTCCTGTCCCCCCTCTCCCTCAGCAAAGAGGGTTGCTGTTTTGGCGTTTTCTGGGTCCGTCCCCCTCCCCCGAAGGACAATAAAAGCTCATGTTGACCCTATTTTGCATTATACTTCTTTCTTTTTTAATGTTTAAATTTGCTCATGGGAGCTAAGATTGAAATTCATCCCTAGGTTGTGTTTGAACGTTTTCGGGCGATTATTTTCTTGTGCATTTTTAGAGGGCTTGTCCTTATGATTTAACTACATAATTCATGTACATATTCTTTGTGTGGTGCAACTATTTTTTTTTTTACACATATTGTTTGTGTGGTGCAACTATTTTGTACACATGGATTGATTGTTTCAGTGCACGGAGCTTTTTCCTATCTTTGAAATGCTTTCTTCTGGAAAATGCGTTTTATATCCCCCCCCCCCCCTCCACACATACACTGAATAAATAAATAAACGAAGACCAATGCTAGTAAGTAATACATTTTTATATGATCAGGCTAATAGACAAAGGATTACTCATTATACACTATAATTAACACAGTACATATAACAGCATATCATTCTTTCAAATATCAGATCTAAAGCACTGGCCACTACTCCACAATGTTGAAAGGCTTACACGTCAATCAGAACATGCCAAAAATGAACATATGATACCACCTGTAATTAGATGCACAGATGGGAAATGGGTTAAACATCTTTAAAAAGACTTAACATCAAAACGTAAAATAGTGGTTAAACAAAAAGGGTCACGAGACGAACGTCTTCAGTGAGCGCTCCCATTAGTTGTGTTGAGCAGGACAAGCAGTGACAGCTGCTACGCTCTGTGAAGAGCTCATCAGCCTTGCTTCCAATTACTGGCTACTTGCTAATGACAAACGCTTCCATGTAAGCAGAAGGAACTCAAAATGTCGAAAAGATCCACCTGCAAACATGGATAGTGCGCAAAAGGCGGGATTTGAGCTCTCACTGAAAAGAAAAACTTAAAACAAAAACATGATTACATGCTTACATTTATCTGAAAATTACACTGTAGAAATATCAAAAAGACAGACAATGGGCTAATAACTACAAGTTGCACAAGAACGAAAAAGGAAACAAACAAACAAACAAACAAACAAACAAAAAACCCCGACAAACCCTAATCTTAAGACGCTGGATCTGAATCTACAAGCTTGACGTGCTCACAGGTTGCTGCAGACAATGCCAAAACAGAAACGGTGATAAACAGGGGATCATATGCCTTTGATTTCCACAAAGGGAATAAAGCAAACGTCAAAATCTGCTGTATACACGCGCAGGTGAGCATGTTTGCACACACACACACACACACACACACACACACACACACACACACACACACACACACACACTGTGCATGCACCTGTGAACACACATACCCAGGTCATGTGCAGAGAGAGAGAGAGAGAGAGAGAGAGAGAGAGAGAGAGAGAGAGAGAGAGAGGAGAGAGAGAGAGAGATGCAAGATCATAAGCTGTTGCTTGTTGCTACTTCAGTTTAACAGTTTGTTGGTGCACACATCTGTCCAATTAAGAAATTCTTAAAAAGATGCAAAGGGAAAACAAACAAATGATAATTACTCTCCGGACACCAGTCTTGCCCAGAAAATCTTAAAAATACAGCACGGACCCTCTGACTGTCACAGCACATAGCAATACAGTGAACATAAAATCAGAAGGCACTGCAGCAGGTGTAGCTGTGAGGATGTAAGGATTGACTAGGAAGTCAGATCTGTCTGCAGAGTAATGGAGGTTTGATGCTGGACTTTTATGACCAGTGCTCTGCCAATTAACACCCTGTGTCCCACGCCACCAAAATTCTCCCGATATCTGTTTCATTGTGTGCGCTCATTTAGGCGTGCTCCTGGGAAAGCTCTCATCCACAGGGAGAAAACGTTAAAATCTGGGCTTGCAGGTATCAGGTTTGATACGTGAAAACATTCAAGTCCTTGCCTACAACAATCCTGAAAGGCTGCAACGTGTAGCTTTGACCTGATTACTTTCCCCTTTCCTTTAATGGTTTTTTTTTCTCAGAAAGAATGTACACTGCAACTTAAGTGGTTGCGGCATGCAAGAGTAGCATAGGATGAGAGAGAGAGAGAGAGAGAGAGAGAGAGAGAGAGAGAGAGAGAGGAGAGAGAGAGAGAGAGAGAGTACTCTCTATAAACAACCATGTATTGTTGTTTTGTTGTTTTTTCTAATTTAGCATATAGCATATCAAAATGAATGTTGGTGGCTGTTACTTATGAGAAAACATATTACCCCAAACTGCTAAAAAAGAAGAAAAATAATATTATTGATTATGGTGTGACTGTGACCAGGCATTGGTTACAAAGGGTGAACTACGTCACCCGAAGTAGCACACAAGAAAGGTAGCATCCCTTCCCTAAAGGGATATTAAAAGCAAAGTTGCAGTTTATTGATTATTACCTGAACATATACACGATCAAAGTTATACACTGTAAACTTACATAATGGAAAAAAGTAAAGAGCAATGTCACAACTGTAACTTAACTTGCATAAAGAGTTACACAAGTAAAGTTACTGTGATACATGTTACCTGAACAGACACACATAGATCCGGTTGGACAGTCCCTGTTTAGCAAAGACAACCATGTTGATGACGTTGGTGGTGATGCCAAAATCCCCAAGACAGGAAGCATTCCAGCAAATAGAATCAGTTCGACAATGTCCACCACAAAGGGTCTGATAACATTCCTTGGATTGTTACAGGGGGTGAAGAAAGGGGGAAGGAGAGCAGAGGTGTAATTTGTGCTGTAGTTCTGGTTCATGTCCACTGTTGTCTCTAGATAATATGAGTCATACTCACTTGACGGTAGTGGTGGTGTTAGTGCCTCGCTCATCTTGTCAGCCACACCTGAATTCTATAAGACATTGCCCTTATTAGGAATGTGTCACCAGTCTGTTAACAGAATTAACACTAGCGGTTTTACTATTGATCAAAACGATGAAGCAACGAAAAAAAAAAAGTTATGAATTTAAATTACTTCAATCATATCAGTGTATCCAAGGCACGTCAGAATGTTCTGAGGCTTTCAATCTGACGAACAAAGAAAGATCGAACGAAAAAGTAAGAACTTTGTCAAATAAATGATGAACTTCAGATTTGTCCACGAAAGATGTTTCAAAACCAGTCCAAGTTAGACTTAGAAAAGCCATTGTTATAGCATTGTAAAACCTAGAAAGGCTAATTGCAATGGTCAGAGTACTGAAAACGTTCATGCTACGTCCCGTGTGAGGCGTTTTTCTTCAAATTGAGACATATTTTACTATATTTGAGTTATGTACCTTTAACTGTTTTACCACTGGAGCAAAGTTACCTTCTTCTTCATCTTCCTCATCATAAATTTCGTTTCAAACATTTGTACTCCGTGCATGGACAACCTGTAACTTTTGTGTTTGAAACCAATTTGCTCGTGCGTTGCTCTTTTACCATCCGACATCCTCTCCAGATCAGTAATACAGTAAAGATAGCATTTATTACCGACCTTCGTCATCATGAAGAATCATTCTCAATGTGAACATTCACAACACATTTTCCATCTGCAGCTGCTCAAGATGTTCTCTTTGATTCTTCTGTTTGCCCCATTCAGCTCCAGGAAACACGGTCTAGCTACCTACCTCAAGCGACAACATGACTCTCTCTCTCTCTCTCTCTCTCTCTCTCTCTCTCTCTCTCTCTCTCTCTCCATAGAAACAACGTATTAATATGAATGTCGCTAAATATAATATCAGCATTGCTTTACAAAGTTCATAACATGAATTTAAGCACAGGTGAACGCATTCGTATACGACTAGGCCCTATCCATACACTGAC
>CM065725.1:73870676-73880676 GCA_033310375.1 Conus canariensis
CTTCCCTGTCCCAAAAGGAGGTCCGGCAAAGAACCGAAATAGTGGGGGACACACACACACACACACACACACACACACATAGGATAATGCCAGTGAAACTAATCTGAAAGTAGTAAGTCGTCTGCATAGAAGGGCCATTAAATTGAATAAGCTGAAGTCCAGTATCTTGACAAAGAGTGATTACAAAACTTTAGACATTCTTTCATTTAAAGACAGACTCTACTTCAACAAGTGCATGTGATAGAAACTATGCACCTCAGTTAAATTCATTTCCATCAATGCGATCCGCATCTCTCTCTCTCTCTCTCTCTCTCTGCTTGATCTTAAAGTTCCAACAATAGTTTCATTTTTTTGTTTTTTCATATTTCATGTGTGAGTTATGTATTTGCATGATAGAAATAGCGTGCTTTAAAAATGTTTTTTCAACTCGTGGTTATATTTTGCATTACTTTCTTTCTTGTTTATGAGGGCAGAATGTAAAAAAGCTGGAGAGCTTATTCTTTAACCCTCAATGACATAATTCTGACTTGGCTTGACACACACACAGAGAAGCGCGCACACACACACACACAGGGAGGAGGCGACTAAGTTGTTTTACGGTGCAGTTAATTGTTTTTTCCACTTGTGTATCGAGATATATATATATATATATATATATATATATATATATATTCAATTATAAACAAAGCTTGCTCTTATGTCTTAGATTGAAGAAATAGGGGGAGATAAGCATTCATATCTGCAGTGGTAGATAATTCTGCCTAACTAACAGTATGTGCTTGAATGGGGGGGGGGGGGGGGGGG
This sequence comes from Conus canariensis, assembly GCA_033310375.1. Taxonomy (NCBI): domain Eukaryota; kingdom Metazoa; phylum Mollusca; class Gastropoda; order Neogastropoda; family Conidae; genus Conus; species Conus canariensis. Next base: position 73,871,481 of record CM065725.1, read on the forward strand.
GAAATGAAATAAACGCTTCTCAAAATGAGCCTTCAGCAAGCTTATAGTCTCCAAGGAGGAGACATTCTCCAATGGGGAGGAAACTCTCTAGCATATAACTCCTGGTCAGATACCGATATTTCGAAACCTGATTGTTTCTCCTTAGTGACCGCGAAAAGTGGTAATTTGACTCCTCTGCCTGTTCGGTTTCAACAAGAATGCTATCCTAGAAAAGTCTGGTGTGCAATACTGTAGTATGTTTGTTGAGTTTTCAAAAAACCAACCAAAGGTGCCACCTAAGAAGCAAAAGAAAATCATGAAAGAGCAAAACAAGCTACATTTTCTTATGAAAAGTAGAAAATATAAAAAGATAACCTCTTAAGACACAAGTGCTGAGGGCCAGTTCTTGGAATGAATCCGCAAGGGACTAAATTACAATAAACTAATAAATTCCAAGGATAAATACCGCACCAATCCAGCAACTTACAGAGCAGCTTGGTGTTGCAATGACTGCAAGAAATATTCAATTATAAACAAAGCTTGCTCTTATGTCTTAGATTGAAGTCATTGCAACACCAAGCTGCTCTGCTTGGTATTCACCTGATATTTTCAAAGTAGGGTGACATAAGGCATGATCAGGGATGATAGTACCATTGATCATCCGCTTACTGGCTGCTCTTCTGAAGCAATCTTCTAGTCATCGAAACTTCCATGCTGCATCTATTGACTTAATGGAACTCTTTGATTTGACTTTGAGGTGTCTGTGGTCGGTATGTGTCAAGAAAACAAAACAACCCCCCCCCCCCCCAAAAAAAAAAAAAACAAAAACAAAAAAAACCCACATAATGTTTATGGCTGTATAAATGCATGTGGATGCTGAAGTTAACAAAACGTGTGGTGCAACATTCAGTGAGTATGTTAGACGTACACAGGGCAATAAACAGGTCGGTGTTTATGGTCTTCTTTGGTATCAACAAGAATTAAACCGTAGTGGTCTTCCATGAATAGAATCATGTTTAGTGAATTTAACAAAGTACAAACAGTATGTTATCAACTGTTCGTTTCATACAGGTAACAGGCATATACAGAGAGTTACCAGACGTAATATGTTTTTTTTATTATTGAGAGAAGCATATCCAGAGTTTCATAGTATAGTACCGCTTATCCATACACGCACAAGTAGCGATCTGTTATGACCTTCCTGTAACAAATACACACAAAGCCCATTGAAAGTCTGAAAACCTGTTGCAAAACTAACTTGAGAGAGAAAAAAGTAGACAGTGAAACAAACTGTGTGTCCTTTAATTAAAAAAAAAGCAAGTAACAACAACAACAACAACAACAACGACGACGACAACGATAACGACAACAACAAAACCTAATAGACAGCAATATCATTGAGATGAAGAGATGCAAACTGTAGCGGCTTTGAACACGTTCACATGCAAAGTTAAAAATAATCAAAACTAATTACCTGAGTAATAAGCACGCAGATCCGCTAATGATGAGTTATTGTATGAAGGGATGCACAGCCAAAGCACCTGTTCAGTTCCACAACTGTATATGTCCGTATTTCCGTTGTGTCCATTATGAAAAATAGCTAGTTAGAATACTCGAAGGCCTGAGGAAACGGTGTTTTTTCTTAGGTGGACATCACTTTCAAAACTACACAAAAAAAATAGACCACTGAACAAACAAAACGATCAAACGGAACAACCCACAGTAAAATGATAGTAGTGTTTTATATCAACAACACGAATATGAAGACGACAACCTCTTGAAATTATTCGTCAAAAATGCAAATAAAGTCTTATATTCTGTTTTTGCCTGTCGAAATGGTGAGGAAGGAAGGAAGGAAGGAAGGAAGGAACGACTACATAAATTATGGTAGTAAGTATGTCTATACGTCAGGTTAATAACCAACGAATTGTACATTATAGACTGGAACGAACACAGTACACACAACAATATAAAACAGTATCAAAAGTCGTGTTAAAAGTCAAGTCTGAAACACTGAACACAACTTCGTGAAGTTAACGGGCTCATCACAACATGCAAAACACGCCAAAATTGAATATATGATAAGACCTGCGCTCACATGCAGTCAAGTTTCAGATAGGAAGGAAGGCAAATATAAAAACGCGTCCCATTTAAGAGGATATAACAGCAAAAGACAGACTTGGGAAAGGTTCAAGTCTTGGGAAAGATTTGTAGAAGGGCCATGAGAAGTACTTCTTCTTCAGTGAGTGCTCCCGTTGGTGTTACTGTTCTCCCAAAGAGGAAGTGAGCAGAACCAGCAGATGACAGTCGTTACGCTCTGTGAAGAGCTCCCCAGCTTGCTTCCAATTATTGGCTAATCGCTGATGAAAGACGCTTCCGCGTAAGCAGAAGAAACTCAGAATGTCGAAACGATCCTCCTGCATACACGGAAAGTGTCATTCCAAAGCATCTCGAGGGGCTACGTCCAATAATAGTTCCAATGTGAAGGGTGCTCATTCCTTGGAACAATGATATACGAGCCAACAAAAGAAAATAGTTCAGAGTTCAAGTCTCTCATACTTCGTCGTCCTTTTCTCCTCTTAACAAATCTGTCTCCTTCTACCTGACTCTCTCTCTCTCTCTCTCTCTCTCTCTCTCTCTCTCCTCTCTCTCTCTCTCTCTCTCACAGGTACTCCGCTGCTTCCGCTAAAGTGACAGGCAGTGTTTTTTCCTCAAAGGACAAATTACCATTAAAAAAACTGATCACTGAGGAGCAAGCACCCTCTAAAGGTGACTTTTCAATCACTTCAGCTAAAATTCTCCTTAAAAGACATATCACCTATCTGCAGAGCAGGTCTGCCAGTTCAAATTGCACAAACAGGTAATATTACATTTTCGTTTTTATTTCGGGGCGTATGACAAGAAGAAGAAGTCAAAACAGACATCCGGCTCTTTCAGAAACTTGTTCATACCAGGCCGGTCACAAGCTCCAACAAGACAAAAAGCAGACACAGTGGTCTCTGCTCCACTGCTGTTCATAGCAGGAGAGATACAAGGTCCATCAAGTCGAAGCAGATTTGCGGCTCGCCTAAGACTCCTCCATATCACTCTACACACAAAATTATCAAAATCGGGACAAATACTAAGGTTTCTGCTGGACTACTATTCAACACTGGGTGGAGACATAGTCTAACAAGACAAAGAGACATTCGATTCTTACATAACTCCTTCATATAACAGTCACAAGCTCTAACAAGGCAAAGCGATTTCTGCTGGACTGTCATTTACAGAGAGGGGCCCGCGGTCCACATAGCAGTAAATGATTACTTGATTCAGTTCAGGGAAGGTTAGCTGCTGTAGAAGGTGCGGGATCAGATCTGCCTTAAATTGCGCCATGCCTAGACACGATGAACCTCTGGAAGTCTACTGTTTCTACTCAATAGGCTATGGGAGCTTTAACCTCCCCCCTCCCCTTTCATTTTAGCCATTTAAAGCTGACTAGATGCCAAGTCCAACAAGTCAATGCAAACACTACGGTTCCTGCTGAGCTGCACTTCAAAGCAGGCTACACACAAGGTTCACAGAGTCAAAAAAGACATGTACCTCCGTCATCACTCTTCCACACCACATTATACATCCAACAAATTAAAGAGACACTGTTGTGTCTACTGGAATGCTTTTTCACGCAAGGCTTCCCAAGTCCAAACATTCTGCTCTTACATGACTCGATCAACCCAAGCCACAAGCGTTCTTGTGGAACCATTCTCAAGATCAGCCAGACACAGCAAGTCCAACAAGTCAAAGGAGACATTACAGCTCCAGCTGAACTAAACTTCACGGCAGGCTGGACGTCAAGTCCAAGACAAAGCAGACATGCGGCTCTTACACGACTCCTCAGGCAGTCCCACAATTCGTAGCAGACTCTACTCTTTCTGCTGGACGATTCTCCTAAGGTGTTAACACAAGATCCAACAATGAAAATCAATGGTGGAGTACCGAACCGCCAGATAAACACATCAAACAATGAGGTAAAGAGCTTCGGCCTATTGGTCACTTTCAGGCAGCAAAACAACAAATGAACAAATGTGACGCGCTCCCACGAAGTGTACACTAAGTCGCTGAAAGCGATTTGGCCTACGGGCTTGAAAAGGTGGTTTGACCTATTTTTATCGATTTTGGGTTTTTTCGCATTTTTGGCAACTTTAAACCCTTAAAATTCATATTGTGAAGTCTTATAGCTCAATCCGACCTATAAAGTTACTTATTTTACCCTTTTGTAAGGTGTGTCAACAAAAAATCCACACAAAAACATCGAAATTTCGGTCGACTTCGTGGCTTTGTTACTACACAACCATACAGGCAACCCATGCATATATGACCTATCGTTCGACTCAGCAAAGTCCCGCGCAAACGGCTAGCTCATTCACTCCAGTGGATATTTTAAGCTGTGTGCGTAATTTGCTTCCAAATATATCTTAAATAAATGTTAGCGAACCGCCCAGAGAACGTGGACAAACGAGTCACAAGACGAAACACAACTAGTTTCGACCTCTTAGGTCTTCATCAGGTGAGACATTAACGAATAAAACAATGAAAATTCACTTAGCTTTGATCGCTTCAGATCACTTGGTAGGGTTCAGCGCAAGGAAGAAGGCGTTGAATCCTTCTTCCTTGCGCTGAACCCTACCAAGTGATCTGAACGCCTTCTTCCTTGCGCTGAACCCTACCAAGTGATCTGAAGCGATCAAAGCTAAGTGAATTTTCATTGTTTTATTCGTTAATGTCTCACCTGATGAAGACCTAAGAGGTCGAAACTAGTTGTGTTTCGTCTTGTGACTCGTTTGTCCACGTTCTCTGGGCGGTTCGCTAACATTTATTTAAGATTTGTTTAGATTTCCGCCTGCAGTCCTCTCGCTTTGCAACTAGATCTATTCCAAATATAGTAAACAAACGCTAGCAGTTTAGCCAATGAGAACGAGGGACTCATGAACCCCCTGTAGCAACAACCCTCCGATTGGTCAATTTCATCTCAAGGGCAATAACTGTGCAAGTTGTTTACACCGGTCGGGACGAGCGAATGTCGAACGATCATGGAGAAGCGAAAAAAGAAACGCCTTGCCGATCTTCTAAATCAAAGTTTGGCAGCTGGCATGCCCGAAATGCAAGAAATCACAGATCTGATTAATGATTATTTTCTTGATGACGCCGAAAACTACGATCGACAGTGACGACAACAGCGACAATGTTGCAAGTGAAGATGATCAAGATGTAAACCAACTGACACATGTGATGTGGAACCTTTGCTGCCGCAAATCAACGCACCAGCTGACGAAGAATCCGACTTGGAAACTGAAGTGGATCTGTCAGAGTGCGATGACAAAGAAGACGCACCACTTGTCCACGTTGATGACACTTTTGGCCATGGAGAAATGGAAGATTGTGCGGACAATAGAACGCAACCGGCACACGACCGGGCAGCAAATTTTGCTTGCAGGTGCACAAAGATCAAAGTCGCCAGTGGACAAAATCATCCCCCACATCAGAACAGAGGGTGCATAGCACAGTTCACAATAGAAGAAGTTGTAGCAACACAACTGAACATGCAGGATATGACAAGAGGTAAGTTCAGATACATTCTCTCTCTCTCTCTCTCTCTCTCTCTCTCTCTCTCTCTCTCTCTCTCTCTCTTAAAATGCCAGTAAACTGTGATCAAGCCAACTCTTATCCACCTCATATACCTGAGCATTATCGCTTTCTATTGAAAAAAAAAATCACAGACACACACACATGTCACACACACACACACACACACACACACACACACACACACACACACACACACACACACTATGCTAGTTTGTGTGTGTGTATGTGTGTGACATTTTTGAAGTTGTATTGCCAAGCATGTAATTGCAGTACCTACACAGAAAAAGTATACCAAAGCTAGCTTTTTTTCCCCATCAGACAAATGACTGACATCAGAAATGTGTGTGGTGTGTGGTGTGTGTGTGTGTGTGTGTGTGTGTGTGTGTGTACACTAAAATGTAATACTAATACAGGAACTATCCAAAAACTGAAATGCTTATTAAACTTATAATTATTACAATTAAATTCACATACACATTTAAATGTAATTATTGCAATCCAATAGAACTGTTTTTCTGATAGTGACTAAGAGCCTAAGTGCTACCATCACCAAGAAAAATGTTTAGTAGGTCAGAGCTTTATGCTTCTTTTTCAGGTGAGTTGGATATGTTCACCATGGGCATGTTCAATTCAAACATGCATCAAGACTCGACCACTGTCAGCAGCCGTAAGAAGGGACAGACAGAACGAGTGTGGACAAGGACTGACTACGTCATGATGAACAGACTTGTCTGCAAAAAGACTTTTTTTTCTTCCTTACCGGGTAAGTGCAAGCAAAAAGTGGAAAAGTTATAGCAATTATAATAGTCTGAAGCGAAATATTTTAGAAAAGTATAAAAGATCAGAATGACCCTCTCTAAAAATAATCTGATTTTCTGCATGAACACCTTATGACTGATTATTGTTATTGACATGTCATACAGTGTAGTATGTAAATCTCATTTTCTACATGGGTATCTTATGACTAATTTTTTTCACTGTGACTTATCACACAGTGTACTTTACATAAAAGTACTTTGATTATCTGCATGAACACTGTTGACTTTTTACCCACTATGACATGCCATGGAGTGTTGTTTATTTCTTTGTAGATGATGAAAGCATCAGTGCAGTTTACATCCCTGCAGTAGTAATGTATACACAGGTGTTGAATTATTCATTGAGTGAAGGGTGGAATGACATTTCAGATCTGAAATTTTGCGTGAGTGGTTTTGACTCACAAGACAGTGACATGTATTGAATGTCTCTATGTCTCTTCCTGCCCACACTGACTCTGTCTGTACTGTGTGTGTGTGTGTGTGTGTGTGGTGCGTGTGTGTGTGCGTGTGTGTGTGTGTGTGGGTGAGAGAGAGAGAGAGAGAGAGAGGGAGAGAAAGAATGAGAAAGACTGTAACAGAGATTAAGTTGGAATAGTTGCAAAACGGTGAAAAATTCAATATTCATTAGTGACAAGTTATTGTTTATTGTGTCCACCGCAGCAGTTATATCTCACTGCATTCCATTTCCCATGCAGAACAGAAGTGGCATTGGTGGAGGCTTTCTCTTATATTTAATTATTAAGACACTAATTCCTTCCATAATTATTTTGTTGTTGCAGAATTGGTGACAAAAGACTGAGGAATGTCATGGCCCACTACAAGAAGGAAGGTCCATGTCAGCGGCAGAGCAAGCGAGGGGGCAGAAAGAACAACACCAGAGCTCTGACGCTGGATGAGACCAACAATGTGTATAGATTCATCCTCAACTATGCAGAGGATAATGCTGTCAGCCTCCCAGGAAGAGTGCCAGGCTTCCACCGAGAGGACATCCTCTTGCTGCCATCAAGCACGCCGAAGAGTCGAGTTCACAGACACTTCCTTGACAGTGCTGCTGCTGCTGGTAAAATGCATTTTTGTCATAGATCAGTGGAGTCCTCTTGACATGAGCATGCTTGGCCAAAACACCAGAACAAAATTTAAAAAGTTCAATTTCTACAAGCCAAATTATCAGACCCCCGTGGAAACTATATCCCGGACCTCTCTATTTTTCTACACTAGACTATGTTTAACATAGGCACATTTTTTCAAATTCCTGGAAGTGTGTGTCAAATAAACTCCACTTTTATACTTCTTAAGGCATGCAATAAGATTATAGATTCAACATCCATATCAACATGTAGTATACCATCATTATTATTCAGGAATGCTAATGTTTCTGCCAATTTTGCCTTTTTTTCTGCGTCTGCCAAAAAAATCATGGTTTCTGTTGACAATTGAATCCTTCCTCCTCCATCGTAGGCTTTTTGGTGTCAGACTAAAGCTGTCTCTGGAGTAAACCTACCACTGCAGTACACTTCTTCCCTTGTTTGTTTCACTGGGTATTGTCATGTATCCATAATCCACCAATACAATTTTCTTTATTTTGATATGCAGGATTCTGCTGTATAGTCAGCAGCAGTTCAGTTTTCTGATCTTTTGCCTGTTCGCTTATAATGGGCAAGTTCACTTGCCAGTTTCCTTCTTCTAATGATAATGTGGCGATAGTTGGTGGGGTTTAAAGCAACATGATTTGATTTATTTGTTCACTTCTAATATTCCAGAATTTTTTTTTCTGTCAGAGATTCTTCAGTGTATATGTGTCTGTTTCAGGATTCAGACCTGTTGCTGCCTCAACCTTCCGCAAGATCTGGGCAGCCCTTCTTCCATTTGTTGTGGTTGCACGTCCCATGACAGATCTGTGCTGGATCTGTCAAAGGAATATGCACTATATTTACAGGAGTGCCAACCTCAGCAATTAGGAGAAGGGTGAGCTGCTCATGGCACAGCAGTCTCATCTCAGTCGTGTGGAGGAAGAGCGGCGCCTCTACAAGACAATGCCAGCAGCGAGCAAAGCAGTGGTGCAGGAATTGGGAATCCGGGAACTTGGTGCAAGCCCCCACAACAGCAGAAACTGTTCCATGCATTATTCTTTTGATTTTGCACAAGTTCATCTGCCGCACAGCCCATACCAGCCTGGACCACTGTACTTTTTAACCCCGAGAAAAGTGGGCATCTTCGGGGTATGTTGTGAGGGAGTTACTCAACAAATAAATTATTTAATTGATGAGGGTGCAACCTCCAGCAAGGGCTTAAATGCAGTGCTGTCATATCTGCATCATTTTTTTAAAATAACTATGGACTTGGGGAGCAGAACTGTGTTCTCCACTGCGACAACTGTGCAGGGCAGAACAAGAACAGATCTGTGCTATGGTACTGCGCCTGGCGGGTGATGACAGGAAAACGCACATCAATTGCTCTCCACTTCATGTCTCCAGGACACACCAAGCTTGCCCCGGACTGGTGCTTCGGTCTCCTGAACCGAGCTTTCAGGAGATCTGAAGTTCATTGTCTTCAGGACCTGAGTGATGTTAGGAACAGTACTCCTGTAAAACACATCAACAGGGCTCAGGTTGCGAAGGGGGAGGCACAAGATGCCAGACCACAGGTGAAGATGTTGGACTGGCAGGGTTTCTTTGGCAACCATTTCCGCACAATGCCCAGAATAAAAAAGATAGGTCATTTTCGCTTCCCCGCAGGCAGGCCTGGATGCATGATGTACAGGGAAACTCTGGCAG
>CM065725.1:73885676-73896285 GCA_033310375.1 Conus canariensis
CTGGACAGGCCAATTACCAACAAACCATTGCTTAGTTTACAAAGGCGTGCTCTAAGCTAGTCCATACGCAGGTCATGGACAATAGAAACTTATTCTTCCTGGAAGCAACTGCTTAATTATAAAACAGTTTGTTTGTTTGGTTGTTGTTGTTGTTGTTTGTTGTTGCTTTTTTCTTATGCTGCCCTTCAGTTAAAGACAAATGTAGTATTGCCTCTGCCCAGCGATCTGTTGGTAGCGGTACAGTCTGTTGACTACTGATTGGCTGGCAACTGTAACAGCTGTTCAGTCCTCTGTCCAGTGATAGGTCAGCATCTGTAGCTTTCTGTCATTTTATTGGCTGGCATTTGTGTGGTCGTCTGTCCAATAATTGACTGGCACTTGTTAAGTCTTTTGTCCTCTGACCGGCTGATATAAGTACATTCTTCAGTCCTGCGACTCGGTTGCATTTATACAGTCTTCGGCCCTGTGACTAGCTGGCGCACGTACAGTCCTTCGTCCACGGAGTGGTTGACATCCGTATATAGTCCTCTGTCCTGTGATTGGCTGGCCTCTGTGCAGTCTTCTGTTCAGGGATTGGCAGGCATTTCCTGGACGCCTATGGATTAAAGCCTTTCCCTTTCCTGCCTTCACTTCTCGGACAGGTGAAGGTATAAGTTTCTTTATCCCAATTGCAGGGAAAGTAACAGAATCAGACGAATCATTTAACCCAACACATATGATGACGTCAATAAAGGAAGGAAACTGAAATTAAAAAGTAAAGAAAAACTTTAAACTAATCAAAATCTAATTCAGCTTTTTTTCAGTTGAAAATACACCCCATCTTCAATGAAAAAAAAAAATTATGGAAATGAATGTTGTTTTACATGGTTAGCAGTGCGAAAGGGAATCTGTCCGATTTCATTTCAGTCATTTATGTCCCCATGCATTCAAAAAAGTAACTTCCTCTGATGGTTAGGAAGAGCCACCTGTATTTACCGCTCTTCTCCTTTCATCTTCGGTCCCCTAACATCTTTCCCTTTCTCCACCCCCACCTACTCCTCCACGCTAATCTCCATCCCAATCCCCTAATCTCCTTTTTCCTGTTCAGCTTTGGTTATGGGAGCATCGAGCTGTCATATTCAATCCATTCTGTGAGGGACATATCCTTTCTTCATGGGTCAATGACTTGTCAGCTTATTTTAAGATTAATTGTGTCGGGTGGTGGTGGTAGTGGTGGTGGTGGGCGCTACAATATACATATAAAGGCAAACAATACAACAGGAGAACAGACATTTCTCATATAGAGTTCCAACCGACAGAAAGTCCGTGAAATCCTATGTTCGACATTTTTCAGCTTTTATTTGCAATCTTTTAAAGATTTCATTGCTGCAAAACAGTTAAGCTGTCACATGTCTTTAAAAGGATCAAGAGATCGTAAGTTTCGATTACTTAACAATTTTTCTTTCCATGTTTCTCTTACTGCACGCCGAGACTGAGTGGAAAGAGACAGGGATGATTATATTCAAAACTGGTTCCATTATTTGTGGAGGGCGCAGATTGGAGGTGGCTGGCCATCCATCAGAAGAGAGAGAGAGAGGAGAGAGGAGAGAGGAGAGAGAGAGAGAGAGTTTCAAGGCTTCTTTTGACTGTAAGAATAAGAGAGAAGTGGCATCAATACATGGTATGGGTGAGCCACACCGTTTTAGATGTGGTATTACTGTATTTCTTGAGTTTGCCCATACAATGATGGGAAGACAGAATTGAGATTGAGATCGAGATAGGAAGAAAGGATGGGGGGAAGGAGAGGTGGAGGGGTGGGGGCGTGGAAGGGATAGGCCTCTGGTCAGGTCAAAGCCAGATGCAATTCCTTGATGCTTAGGCTGGGCGAGAGGGATGAGGTGTGTTTGTTTAATATGGAATGCTGCATATAGATAGGCAAAAATAAGACCTGTTGGCGTTGGCTTGCTGTCATCATACATAGTTGATGCATTTTATAAGTCCCATTCTGAAGGAGAAAACATTTGATAGGCATGTATTAGGGGATTTGAGTATTTTACTTCTACATGGAAGACAGAGAAGGTACAGAATTGCAGACGCTGAGAACAGGGCTCCTGAGAAAGAAACAAAAAGTGAGACTGGGAGAATATGGATGGCAGAGAGTATGAGTATTCATCGACCCACCTAACCCTGAGCGGAAGAGATAACCTTCACTTTCACCTAAGACCTTACCGGAAGGGAATCGGGACAAATAGAAGGGGAGGCTACTTTCAACGCCCATCACCATCAAGCTGATTTATGGCCCTTTCTACAAACAATAACCTTGCAACCGTATGGGTGGAAAGTCATTCACACATATTGGACTTTTTGTCGGTTTGCTTGTCCGTGTTTGTCCCGAAGTGGGTGGACGTTGACATAAAGTCTGTTTCAACGCTACAGTCTTCAAGATGAGAAAGGGGGCGGCAACATCTATGGGTATTCAATCAATGCACACACACACACACACACACACACACACACACACACACACACACACACACACACACACACACATTCAAAAGTTGTTCCAATACTGCTGCTACCTCATAATGCCTTGGAACTAGAGCTTAAAGACGCAAATGCAGCTGTCCGTGATATTACTGAAATAGGCAAAACCAGGAACGGCTGATGCAGATATTTGTGGATATAGTGTTGGAATGAGTAACGTTACTTCTCGAGAACAGAGGATGATGATGGAGGAGGGTGGGTGGGACTGGACTGGAGCACGGATGGTGGGACCACAACCACCACCACCACCACCACCAACAACAACAACAACAACAACGAAAACAACAACACACCAAAAACTAAAAAGAATGGTACCTGTCTAAGAGCCTTGGGATAAGTTTAGCTTACAACAAAGTGGTGGTTCTCCCTTGGCTGGTGTTCCTTTTTTTTTTTTGAGTGACCCATCGGAAAAAGATATTTGAACGATTCACAATTTAGGTTGAAGGTTTAAGTTCGTTATGTCCCAGTTCTCTGTTTTCATATCTATGTTTAAATCCTCCTCTCTCTCTCTCTTTCTCCTCTCTCTCTCTCTCTCTCTCTCTCTCTCTCTCTCTCTCTTCTATGATTGCTGTTGCTTTTGGCAGTTTGGTAGTGGAATCCTACTATCCCCCCCCCCCCCCCCCCCCCCCCCCCCCCTGAAATTTGCTAGTGACAGTATTCCAATGCCATTGTAGAGCTTTTACAGGTGGGTTCCTTTACGAGCCCATCTTCAGGCAATGTAAACTCACTCTCCCGGTAAACCTGAAATACAACAAAGCACTTTTTGTGTTAAAAGTACACTTATGCTGTGCTCCACTTTCAATCAGAAAAAATGCGTCTGTTGAGCGATGCGATTGGGCGACAGCTGTGCAGTCTCCTTCTATTGATTGGTTGACAGCTGTAGCAACTGTGACAGTCTTCTGTCAAGTAATTGGTTGGCAGCTGCACAGTCCCCTGTCTGCTGATTGGCTCGCAGCTGTTGCATTGGCTGGCTGGAATCTCTACAGTCAGTCCACTGACAACTCATCAGCTGGACAGTTTTTTTTTTCTCCAGTGATTGATCGTACAAACGTCTGTCCATGTATTGGTAGAAAGTTGCATATTATTCTTTCCTTTCCATTGATTGATTTTCAGTTGTACGGTCTTCTGTCAGAGACTGGTCGACAATAGCATATCGAAGGTCGACTGCCAGAACCCAGTATCTCATATACATCTATATAAGAGAGACACTGGGTTCTGGCAGTCAGCCCTCGATATCATTTTGTCCGTTGGTGGCTTTCAGCAGTGATGTCTACTATCCACTGATCAACTGTCTGCTTTAAGGCCTTTGGCTACTGGCTACTGATTGGTCAGTGGAAGTAAAGTCTTGTTCACTCACTGGTCTTCAGTTGTAAAATCTTCTGTCTAAAGACAGGCTGACTGCTGTGTTCTTTTCGGTCAAACAATTGACTGGCTGTTGTATAGTCTTCTGTCTAAGAGACCGGCTAGCTGCGGAGCATTCTGCAGTCTAGTAATTGACTTGTGTGTTGTCTTCAGCTCAATGACTGGTTGGCAAATGTATAATGGTGTGCTGATGCTTGGTTAAAAACTACACAAGATTCTGTCCAGAGATTGGATTGAAGATGTACAGTCTTCTAAGCTGAGATTGGCTGGCATCTGTACACTCTTCTGTGCAGGGGTTGGCTGGCATCCATAAAGTCTACTAGGCAGTGGTTAGCTGATATATGTACTGTCTTTTTTCCTGTGAATGGCTCACAAAAGCACGGTCTTTTGTCCAGTGATTGGTTGATATAACTATGTAATGTCTTCTGTCCAGTGGTTAGCTGGCCCATGCCGTCTTCTGTCCAGTGATTGGCTGGCATCTGTACAGTCTCCTGCCTAATGATTGGCTAGTGTATGTACAGTCCTCTGTCCTATGATTGGCTGGCATCTGTACAGTCACCTGTCTAGTTATTGGCCGACATATGAACAGTCATTGTTCCTGTGATTGGCTGACATGTCTAGTCTTTTGCCCATGGATTGGCTGGCATCTTTCAGTCTTCTCTGCAATGATTGACTTGCTTCTATACGATTTGTCCGAGTATTAGCTGGCATGTGTACAGACTTCTGTCCAGTAATTAGCTGGCATCTGCAATCTTCTGCCCAGTCTTTTGCTCAGGGATTGGCTGGCATATGTACCATCTTCTGTTCAGTGATTGGTTGGCATATGTACAGTCTTCTGTCCAGTGATTGGCTGGCATTGGTACAGTCTTCAGTCCAGTGACTGGCTCACATTTGTACGGTCTTCTGTTCAGTGATTGGCTGGTATTTCCCAGAAGCCCATGGGAAACAAATCCACCTCAACTTGAATATGATCGACATTTATGGTGTCTTAATGGGTTAGGAGTCAAAAAGGGAATCTGTCTGATTTCCGTTCTGCCATCATTTTTGTGCCAATGCTTCAAAAAGAGTAACATGCCCTGATGCCCTCCCTACATCTTCCATACCTATCATTTTCCCCTTTCCCACCCCAAACCCAAAATGTCACGCTGATCTCCATCCCGATGCCCTTATCTGCTCCTCCTGCCCTACTTTGGTGATGAGAGCATCCAATGTTCGTCGTTGATCGATTCTGTGAGGAATGCATCTCTCTGAATGGCTCAATGTCTTCTAAATTCATTTGAAATGATTTTTCCAAGGGAGTGGGGTTGGGTCACAATATACACATAAAGTTAAAATATACAACAGCAGAAGAGACAATTCTTATACTGTATTCCAACCAACCAAATATATTGTGGAATCATGTGCTTGGCATTTTCCAGCATTATTTTGCCATTGTCCGAATGGCACTGTGGCAAAACAGTTTAGCTCTGAAATGTCTTAAAAGGATCAGACAGTTGTGAGTATCAATCACTCAACACTTTTTCTTTCCATGTTTCTCTTTCTGCACGCCGAGACTGGGTGGAAAGATGCAGCAATGATTACATTCAAAGCTGCTCTATTACGTCTGGAAGGCGAAGATTGGAAGTTGCTGGCCATCCATGTGTGGAGAGAGAGAGAGAGAGAGAGAGAGAGAGAGAGAGAGAGAGAGAGAGGAGAGCGAGAGAGAGAGAGAGAGAGAGAGAGAGAGAGAGAGAGAGAATGTGTGTGTGTGTGTGTGTGTGTGTGTGTGTGTGTGTGTGTGTGTGTGTGTGTGTGTGTTTACGTCCTGTTTTGAGTTTAGGAATGAGGGAAAATAGGTTGGATATTATCGTAGGGGTAAACCACACTCTTTTAGATGGTGGGTTTGTTGCAATCCTTGAATTTGCACATACAGAGGATGATGGGAGAAGGACAGAAACGAGATTGGAATAGGGGAGGAATGGGTGGAAGGGGGCGGGGGTGGAAGGGGGGGGGGATTGAAGGATTGGGCCTCTGGTCAGGTCAAAGCTAGATGCAAATCCTGGACGTGTGTGTTTGGGGAGAGGGAGAGGATTTGTCTGTTTAATCTGGAATGCCGTACATAGATAGCCAAAATTAAGATGTTTTGCTGGTGGAAAGGGGTTGGCTTACTGTCAACATACACAGCTGACGAAGCCAGCAAGTCCCATGCTGTGGGAGAGAACTGTTGATAGGCATGCGTCGGGGCATTGAGTATTTTACTTCTACATGGAAGACAGAGAAGGAAAATTATTGAAGAATCTGAGAACAAGGCTCCAGAGAAACAAATAATACGTGAGACTGAGACAGAATGGATGTGACAGAGACAGCGCGAGTATTCATCGACCCACCTAACCCAGACTGGAAGAGATAACGTTTCACCCAAGAGCTTATGGGAAGGGAATGACGACAAATAGAAGGGGAAGATTCTGTCAACGCCCATCACCATCAAGCTGATTTATGGCCTTTCCTACAATCAATGGCCTTGCAAGCGTCTAGGTGAAAAAAAGACAGAAATTAAACACAAAGATTAAGTGTGAACAACTGGGCGTCTGATCCATCTTCCTTCCGTTTAAGAGCCACTCCATGTTCGACATGACCAAGCTGAATGTTGTTCTAGTGATCAAAGGAAACATGTTGTCAAATTATGTTCAGCCATAGTTTTTGTCCCAATCCACAAAACAACAAATTGCGACGTTTTGTCATAATTAATATGAGCTATTTGCATTCTATCTCACCTCCTTTTCCTTCATCTACTATCCCTTCCTGCTACCCCCCCCCCCCCTCATCCCATCGCTTCCTAACATCCACCACCATGCCGTCGCCTGTGTCTCCTGTTCTGCTTTGATAACAGAAACGGCATCATGATGTAAGACTCTACCTTTTCTGCGCAGGTTAAAAGATTAAGTCCGTTGTGTAACCTATATTCAGTTCAAACACATGTCACAATACACACACACACGGAAAAATAGACAGGACGACAGGAATTTCGTATAGACAGTCCTGAGCAACAAAATGCTGGTAAAGTCGTATGACCGATTTCTCGAACATTAATTTGACATGATAGTACGCAGAGCTTGTAGCTGCAGAACGGTGTCATTTGTCGGAGACCTAGAAAGAATCAAAAGATCGTAGGCTACGATTACTTCCACTTTGTTTCTTTGCAGTTCTTCCATTTCCTGTCTCTGACGCTTAGAGGCAAGAGGTGGGAATTATTACAATCAAAGCTTTTCTTTCTTTGGGGGAGCGATATACAGAGAGAGAGAGAGAGAGGAGAGAGAGAGAGAGAGAGAGAGAGAGAGAGAGTTTACCGTCTCATTTCGCCCCCAGGAAAGACAGATAATTAGGAAAAGGGATGGGTAGGTCACACTGTCACAAGTGGTGGGATTGTTGGAATTATTGAGGGTTTTCCCCATACTAAGGATAATGAGAAGAAAGACAATGAACCGAGGTCAAGGTCGGGCAGGCAAAGACAAGGGAGGTGGGGGGGGGGGGGGGGGTTTCATGAAAGCGATTGGCGTCTGTTAGGTCAAACCCAAACACAATTTATCATAGTGTGTGTGTGCGTGTGTGTATGTATGTGTGTGTGTGTGTGTGTGTGTGTGTGGTGTGGAGAGAGAGAGAGAGAGAGAGAGAGAGAGAGAGAGAGAGAGAGAGAGAGCGTGTGTCTTTAATTTTGTATGTTGCTTATTGATGGCTAGAAAGATCTGTCACTGGTAGACAGAGCACTACCTAATGATTTTGTCACTACATCTAACTGATGAGACTAAAGTTTGTCATACTGATGTTGAAGGCCTCTTAAGCCACTTTGTAATGGGCAGTGAAGTAGGAGCATTTGGGTATCTTCCTTGTTATCTCTGATAGTTTGTTTCAGTTTTAAGTAGGAGGTGTCACTGCGTGTGGATAGAGAGGAGAGAGAGAGAGAGAGAGAGAGAGAGAGAGAGAGAGAGAGAGAGAGAGAGAGAGAGAGATGAGAAAAAAGGTAGACATAGAGAAAAGAGCCATGAAAAAGAAAGCGTTAAATTGGAACAGAATGGAAATAACCAAGATGGAGCCAGTATTTATCGCCCCTCCACTGCCAGACCGGAAGAGGTAACATTTCGTCTAAACCTTATGGAAAGGGAATGGTGACTAATCGAAGGGGAGACTACTTTCAACGCCCTTCATCTATCAAGCTGATTTATGACACTTGCTATCGTTCATGGCTCTTTCAACCGTCTGGGTGAAACTCGTCCAAACATATCGAGCTTTTTTTTCCTTTTGCTGGTCTGCTTGTGTCTTTCCAGTGGGTGGACGTTGACAGAAGGCTTACATCGATATCACGGTGTGTGAGGTGAGGGATCAAGCGGCAATGTTGATGGGTATCGGACTGGTGCTGCAGACATTGCATGTCGTCTGATGGAAGATATCTTGCTCTGCATATGTTTGCACATACAAGCACGTGTGTGCGTGAGTGTGTGTGTGTGTGTGTGTGTGTGTGTGTGTGTGTGTGCGTGTGGTGTGTGTGTGTGTGTGTGTGTGTGTGTGTGTGTGTGTGTGTGTGTGTGTACATGCTTGCGTACGTGCGTGCGTGCGTGCATGTGTTCATGTGTATAATAGTTTGTATGCGCGTGCATGCGTATGTGCATGATTCTCTCTCTCTCTCTCTCTCTCTCTCTCTCTCTCTCTCTCTCTCTGTAGTAAATATGTATGTGCGAGCGTGCATGAGTGCGAGCGCGCGCGCACCCATTGTGTGTGCAATTGAATGTGTGTGTGTGTGCCCTTATGTGAGTGTGTGTGCGTATGTGCGTGAGCGCGCGCGCGCGCGCGCGCGCGCGTGTGTGTGTGTGTGGTGTGTGTGTGCACGCGCGCGCGCGTGCGTGCTGCGTGCGTGCGTGCGTGCGTGTGTGGTGTGTGTGTGTGTGTGTGTGTGTGTGTGTGTGTGTGTGCTATCACATCTTCAGCTGTATTATCCCCACAACGCTTATTCCTGCTTCCTTACCACACACACACACACACACACACACACACACACACACACACACACACACACACACACACATAAACAAACACTTACACACGCACGCACGCACGCACTCAGGGACACACGCACGCACGCGTCTGCGCGCACGTACACATGCATATATGTACACACGTACACCTATGCATGCACTCACACACACACACACACACACACACACACACACACACACACACACACACACACACACACACACGACAAAAAACGCGGCGCCTTCGAGTTCACCAAACTGAGGAGCCCCATATACTGAAACTGGTTCATCGTTCAATGATAATCTAACTTGGAAACAATCCGGACGTCTGCAAAATGTATCAATAAAATACGGCAACAAAGCGGCGAGAGACGCTGCCAGACCGCCACGTTTCTGTTCCGGAAAAGTTCTAGGACGTACGCTAGGGTGAAGATCCAGGGTCATACGTTGAAGATTGAAGGTATTTAATATTGCTTTTCTTTTTTTTTTTTTTTCTGTGAACGGTTACTTCAAACGAATTCACTTTTACTTTTATTATTATGATTACTATTATTATTGTCATTATTTTTATTAGTTAACATTATTATTATTATTATTATTATTATTATTATTATTTATTATTATTATTATTATTGTGTTCTGTTGGTAAGATAGAAATTGAAGAATGATACTGTGTTCTGGTCCTGGAGACGGACAAATAAAGTTCACTTTTAGGTAGAATTTTGTGTTCGACAAGATCAAAAGCCTTCTTCAAATTAAGAAAGACAGTACCTGTTATTTTGCTTTGATTAATTGCCGATAACCATGTGTGGCAGAAATTAAGTAAAGCGGCTTGACAAGAATGCTTATGGGGGAAACCCGACTGAAAATTGTGGAGACGTTTAGTACTTAGTATACTTTGTTTTTCAAGTGGCGTCCATACTGCAGAGATGAGAGAAAGCGGTCTAAAATTGTTGACGTCTGAGACATCTCTTGACTTGGGCACAGAAATATTGCTTGCCGATTTAAGAGCAGGTGGGACTTTGCCGTGTTCTGTACACATATTGTATCTGAATGTTAAGGTTTCAACTACAGAGGGGAGAGCAAGTATTAAGAGGGAAGCATCTATTTTGTCAGGTCACAATGATTTTTGTTGTTCTTGAGGCCGATACAGAGAGCGTCGAATTCATGGACAGCAAGCAGAGGTGATCCATTTTGAGTTTTGTGTTCCGGAACGTTTGGAGAGGTGATGTGGGACACACACACACACACACACACACACACACACACACACACACACACACACACACACACGTAATTAATTCTCATGCGCAATGTAGGGCAATGTAGTTTTCCGTGGCGTGTGCTTTATCCCATTTTGCAATGAACTCGGATAGACTTTAGAAGTGATCATTAAAAGAGTTTAGTGAGCACTAAAAGCGGCTCAGTGATCTGCCATGTGATCTATGTGTTATTCCATTTATTGCATACCATGGTAAGAATATGTCTTTATTAGCCGTTAACGTGTTGTTGATTTTTGTTCTTATTTTTTACGTGTTAGCATCTGAGTAAGTCTTTTTTTTTTTCCAAATACACTTTTATGTTCCATTCAAGTTTCTCTACATATGATTTCAACATTTCACAATCGAGAAGATGGAGGAAACTATAACTAAACTCTGGACACACTAAAGTACAGGTCATGAAAACAAGCCACAGACACAATCAAAACCATATTATAT
>CM065725.1:73908885-73918219 GCA_033310375.1 Conus canariensis
TGTGTGTGTGTGTGTGTGTGTGTGTGTGTGTGTGTGTTGTGTGTGTGTGTGTGTGATTGTCTCTTACCTTTCTCCCTGATGTCGACTGCTCTATTTCGCTGACATTCCTCTACCTCCCTGCCATCCTTTTCCTCTCCTATATCTCTCAATGAAATGTTTCTGAATGTCCAAACCAAGAATATAGACGACAACGATAACGATCATGAGGATGTTGTGGTGGTGGTTGTGGGAATTGTTGTTGTTGACGTCGTGTGCTTTATTTTGTTAGATATGATCACATATTATAAATATCTACTATTTTGTTGTAATACAATAAGTCATTAAGAGGTGTGTGTGTGTGTGTGTGTGTGTGTGTGTGTGTGTGTGTGTGTGTGTGTGTGTGTGTGTGCGTCTGTGTGTCTGTGTGCGAAGACAGAACAGAGAGCTTTCCTCTAATATTTATTCAATATAGAATATTCTAATCGGTTTATATTAGGCGTGCCCTGACTTTCTAATCCACGAGATGATACAATATTACAGAATTTACTATTTACAATGTTTATCCACGGCCCTTGCTTGTAAGAGACCTCGTTCGTAAATATATTCTTTTGCTTTTGTGATACGTATTCAACGTTAAATTACCTGACCTAAAATGCCCGGAGTTTTGAAAACGGACCGTATAAATTAGTCAGGAAAAAAAGCCACGTTGTCTGTATCTATCCACGTTGTCTGTCTGTCTGTCTGTCTGTCTGTCTGTCTGTCTGTCTGTCGCCCTCTCTCTCTCTCTCTGTGTGTGTGTGTGTGTGTGTGTGTGTGTGTGTGTGTGTGTGTGTGTGTGTGTGTGTGTGTGTGCTATTGTCTTTTACCTTTCTCCCTGATGTTGACTGTTCTATTTCGCTGACCTTCCTCTACCTCCCTGCCACCCTCCCACCTCTCCTATTTCTCTCGATGAAATGTTTTTGAATCTCCAAACCAAGAATATAGACGAGAACGATAATGATCATGGCGATGATTTGGTGGTTGTGGAAATTGTTGCTGGCGTAGTCGATGTCGTTGTGGTTGTTGTTGTGTTGCTATTGTTGTTGCTGTTGTTGTTGATGTTGTGTGTTGTTGTTGATGATGATGGTGATGATGATGATGATAATGATAATGATGATGATGATGATGATGATGATGATGATGATGATGATGATGATGATGGGACTATCTGGAATATAATACCAATGCTGACAATAGCGACAACGACGACGTTGCGCGGATGATGACAATGACAACGAAAATTATGATGCTGATGAAGACGATAATGAAGACGATTTTTATGCTGATGACTATGATTACTGCTGCTGCTGCTGCTGCTGCTGCATCTGCTGTTGCTGCTGCTGCTGCTGCTGATGATGATGACGATGGTGCTGCTGCTGCTGCTGTTGCAACTGCTGCTGCTGCTGATGATGATCGACGTGTTGGGCGTGTTTGTCAGCGTTTAGTGATTGTGGAAATAGTCAGGGGAATGATGTTTGTAAAGTGAAACGCCTTTTTCCAGCTCGATGACGTTTACCTCAGGCGAACGTCTATTGGAAAAGACAGAGACTGGAAGGTGAAGAGAATCACAGTGCAGTTTGCCAAAAAGGAATACACCTGTTTCAACATCCCTGAAGCTACGGTCAACGAACACCCCGTGCAATTTCCGTGTGAGTCTCTCTCTCTCTCTCTCTCTCTCTCTCTCTCTCTCTCTCTCTCTCTCTCTCTCTCTCTCTCTCTCTCTCTCTCTCCAAGACAAGACAAACCATGTTGAAAAATCCTACTGTAGGGTACATGAATTTTCACAACTCTTCAGAGTCCTCAGCACACACGGAGTTTTACACACTGTACACCGTCGGGATAATCCACACTCACTCAGAGTTGATGTTTCCAGCTACATGCGTCATTTGGTAGGTAGTACATTCTGTTCATTAGGACATACAAAAGACATACGGTTTTTTGTCAATAAATTCTTTCTTCTTTGTTTTTTGTGCTGTGATAGCGACAAATAAGGGCATTTCGTAAGCTGGTGAAATAAATACATTTAAAAGCGTGGTGAAATGCATCTCCAAGCTCTGACAACTGACACAACTCACAAAATCGTTCTTCTCTTGGTATGTTACAACATCGGGCACTTTGAATCGGTATATCTATTAACCAATGTTTGGAATGCACACAGGTCGTGTTGTGGTAATATACATAAGTAGTTTTCAGGATGGAAGACATTCTTGAATAATCATTATGACATTTTCTTATAGGTACAAACATAGCTCGAGAAGCCTTCTCAAACACATAGTTTCTGGGCAACGATTAAAAGCTTGTTTTTGCAAATAAAGTAAGTACCCAGATACTTCACATTCCAAACAACTTCCACGTTTTGACCATTATGAGAAAGAGAGCTTTTATTCCTCGAGAAAAATGACAACTTTTTTGTTACGCTAACCTTTAGTGTCATTAAAAGAGATATGCTGTGACATATCATCTAAGGCTTGCTGCAAATCTTCAGCACTTTCAGCGCAGTTTGTCTTGTCGTCTACATATAATAAGAAAAAAAGAAAAAAACATGTTCAGCAACACATATTCGTAGGTGCTACAATAAATTTGCTACATGTGAAATTAAAGGTCATACAAATCATTTTTTTCAACAAAAATTGCTTAGAAATCTTGTAAAGATGCCGCAGATAATATTGCGGATACGTTCTCACCTTGACAGACTCTAGCAAAAAAAAAAAAAAAAAAAAAAAAAAAAGAAATAATCAGAAGAGAGATTTCCAACGTCCACACATGTCTTGGCATTTGTGCACGTATGTCTTATGACATTTAGCATTTTACCATGAATACCACTAGTAAAATTGATATATATTATATATATATATATTTTATAATAAATTCCAAGGATAAGTACCGAGCACCATTCCAGCAACTTACAGAGCAGCTTGGTGTTGCACTGACTGCAAGAAATATTCAATTATAAACAAAGCTTGCTCTTATGTCTTAGATTGAAGAAATAGGGGGAGATAAGCATTCACATGTTAGTGAGTTTCCTCCCCATTGGAGATTGTCATCCCCTTGGAGACTATAAGCTTGCTGAAGGCTCATTTTGAGAAGCATTTATTATTCCCTATTCACCCACTCAAGCACATACTGTTGGTTAGGCAGAATTATCTACCACCGCAGATGTGAATGCTTATCTCCCCCTATTTCTTCAATCTAAGACATAAGAGCAAGCTTTGTTTATAATTGAATATTTCTTGTAGTCATTGCAACACCAAGCTGCTCTGTAAGTTGCTGGAATGGTGCTCGGTACTTATCCTTGGAATTTATTAGTTTATTGTAATTTAGTCCCTTGCGGATTCATTCCAAGAACTGGCCCTCAGCACTTGTGTCTTAAGAGGTTATCTTTTTATATTTTCTACTTTTCACAAGAAAATGTAGTTTGTTTTGCTCTTTCATGATTTTCTTTTGCTTCTTAGGTGGCACCTTTGGTTGTTTTTTTTTTTTAAAACTCAACAAACATACTACGGTATTGCACACCAGCCTTTTTCTGGGATAGCATTCTTCTTAAAACCGAAAAGGCAGAGGAGTCAAGTTACCACTTTCCGCGATCACTGAGGAGAAACAATCAGGTTTCGAAATACCGCTATCTGATCAGGAGTTATATGTTAGTGAGTTTCCTTCCCATTGGAGATTGTCTTCCCCTTGGAGACTATAAGCTTGCTGAAGGCTCATTTTGAGAAGCATTTATTATTTCCTATTCAACCACTCTAGCACATACCACTGCAAATGTGAATGCTAATCTCCACCTAGTTCTTCAATCTAAGACATAAGAGCAAGCTTTGTTTATAATTGAATATATATATATATATATATATATATATATATATAATATGCCCTCAGTTTCTTCACCTTCAACTCCCTTTTTATGTTCAAATCTTTGCCATGTCATTATTATGACGGAAGAATTGTCAGCCTGCACTTGTTTTCCCCCACTACTTAATTGTTCGGCATTATACATATACCTCAAAAGAAGGTGGGCAAATCATTAGTCAGACTGCAACAGGAAAACAGCGATGTGGGGTTGCCAGACACCTCGCCCAGACTGAGCACCCTGAAGATAAAGGCTCTGCCCTTTCTTTCCATCCACCCCATCGAACAAGTCACATCTGAAGGCAAACTCCAAGACTGGGGACTTACTGGCAAGCCAATTAGGGGACTGTCTTTGAGGGTCTGAACTCCCGTACAGAAGTCAACAGCATGCACAGGTTGAGAAACAGGATTCTGTATTAGGTTGGTACAAAGAAGGGTGGACTCTACACGGTACAGTGGAAGGTGGACTCCACTGGGTGCAGTAGAGGGTGGACTCTGCAGGGTACAGTGAAAGGTGGACTCTGCAGGGTACAGTGAAAGGTGGACTCTGCAGGGTACAGTGGAAGGTGGACTCTACAGGGTACAGTGAAAGGTGGACTCTGCAGGGTACAGTGGAAGGTGGACTCTACAGGGTACAGTGAAAGGTGGACTCTGCAGGGTACAGTGAAAGGTGGACTCTGAGGTACAGTGGAGGTGGACTCTACAGGTACAGTGAAAGGTGGACTCTGCAGGGTACAGTGAAAGGTGGACTCTGCAGGGTACAGTGGAAGGTGGACTCTACAGGGTACAGTAAAATATGGACTCTACAGGGTACAGTGACAGGTGAAACTCTACAGTAAATAATGTGACGTCTTTTCTAAATTGATGCAGCGCTACTATGACGTCAGTTGTATTGATGTCATGTCAGCCATGGAGATGAAAGTACGATCTGGTTCCTGAAGAAGCCTTTGACAGGCGAAAGCTTGAATTATGAAAAAAAAAAAAAAAAAAAAAAAAAAAAAAACCTCCATGGGTGGTGTTGAAGACTTATTGTTCATCTCTCTCTCTCTCTCTCTCTCTCTCTCTCTCTCTCTCTCTCTCTCTCTTATATATATATATATATATATATATGTTGTGTGTGTGTGTGTGTGTGTGTGTGTGTGTGTGTGTGTGCGTGCGTGTGTGAGTGTCGGTGTCTGTGTGTGCGTCTGTGTGTCTGTGTGTGTGCGTCCAGGCTGGCCATGGATACACGAAAAAGATCGTTCTTCTGCTCCCCCTCTCCATGGCTCTTCAGTGCTGGTGATGATGACGATGTGCACAATGCCAGTTCTGCTGATCTCCCTTCTTTGAACATGGACTGTACACATGAAGCGGTCTTTATGATTTTATTTGTTGCTTTTAGTGTTGTCATAATGTTCCTATTTTTCATAACTTTAAATCCTTTGTTTTAAGATATCTAGCTGCGATTTTGTTTTCAATTATTTTCAATGTAAAGTATGCATTGTATGTAATTCGATTGTCATGTTACCAGGTTAAGCAAGCTGCTGTTTGATTGGATATGACGTTAAACACACACAATCAAATGTGATCCCAGTTAAGTCCACTCCCTCCCACCACCCTCTCATGATTGTGTTGATGAGTGTAGATGGAGTGGATAGGGGAGAGGGTAGGGGAAGGGAGGAGCGAGTATGGGTGTAAGATTAAAACACTCCCCATACACTTGCTGTGTGCGTTGGTTAATGGCCGTAGGTGTGGAGTTCAGGACAGGTCAGTCCCCATCCTCTTGTTCAAATTCTGTGCGATGCAAGAGGGGGCTTGGGCTTAGTTCCCATATCATTACTCCAGCTATCCACCACCAAACCATTTTCCTTGGGCTGATTAGGGTAACTAAGTTTGAACATTACGGCCAGTTCAGTTTCCGCACATGTGCAAGATACATTTCTTTAACAGGGCGAGTCTAGGTTTACGAGCCAGTCTAAAAAAAAAAATAAAATAAACACTGTATCCGCATTCATGTAGTTTATGTTTGGCAGATACGATACTTAAGTCTTTAAAAGATTTGTTTAGATATCCGCCTGCAGTCACCTCACTTTTAGAGCCAAACAATCTTCATCTCCCGTGTCATGCGCGTTCAGTGTTGGTGTGTATTGCGGCATAGCTGCGGAACTACTCCCGCCCAGCTGTAGGTAGCATCTGTGCTTAATATGTGTATTGAGAGGTGGAGGGGGTATTGGGATGGGGGTGAGTTCGTCGGAAATTTCTACATCTCTGGTGCAGTTTCACTTCAATGAATCGAATGTGGCCTGCAATATCACGTCTGGAAATATTTTCCCAGGGGTTAAGTTAAGACATGTATCCTGACTCAACTGCTCTAGATGACACCAACACATAGGCTGGCTTGCATTTTGTGTGCTGTAAGTGGTCGACATGAAGACTGCTGATTGTGTATTCATATCATTTTGTTTCTTACTCTGTCAACATCATTTCTGATATTGCATTTGGGGGAAAAAATCATCACATTGAGACATACTAGCCAAGAGTTGTCCTGTTTTGTTCTCATCGTTTTGTCTTACCCATGTTGTTGGACATCTAATAAGACAGCAAGCTTGCTATGCGAAATCATGGTAGGACCTTGAAGAGGTGACACTGATAAAACCTGTTGTTTACTGTGGTACACTGTTGTTTACTGTGGTACACTGTTGTTTACTGTGGTACACTGTTGTTTACTGTGGTACACTGTTGTTTACTGTGGTACACTGTTGTTTACTGTGGTACACTGTTGTTTACCGTGGGACTGTGGCCATTCATGCACTGCTGTCAGGGTGACCTCAGTTTCAATATACTCTCCGCATCTATGGCATTGGTTTGATTCCGTAGGAGTCACCAGTACCGGCAAGTTCATGGAGGCTGTCTTGGAAGAATGTGGTGGCGCCCTCCAGAGGAGAGTTCACTCACGCCAGCTCTGCGACGAAGCAAATACTGTGGTCAGTAGGTGGTTTAGTAGGTGATGTCCTACTTATGTTGAACCAGACCAGGCACCACTGAACATGTCCGTATTGACTCGGCAGCAGTGCAGTGTCTCCTCCGGCGGGTTGTCACTTGACAACTTGACATTAACTGCTTCCTGTGGATTGCTGGTGGCGAGACTGCAGCGGGGCTGGGCTGGGCTGTGGCTGTGGACGGCGGGTTCGGAATAAGCGGTGTGGGTGTAATGCCAGTGTGGCACAGAAGATGTGACAGCAAAACAGAAATGATAATAAAAAAATGAACTAAAATAAAAACACACACACACACACCACACACACACACACACACACACACACACACACACACACACACACACACATTGTCGGTTATATCTGAATTTGTCAGGAACATATCTAAATACTACGCTTCTAAAATCAGAAGTTGTGTGACTTACATTTACAACAAAAACACTGGAAGATATGAAAGTGTGGAGCTGTTTGAGTTTTACTGTTGGCATTGTTCCCTTTCCCTCAACAGAGATAAATGACATCCTCATCCATGACAATGGTGTCATCGAGAGACTGTCAGCAAAGACGGTGATTGCTCTCTCTTTCATCCCCACCGAAAGCTTTGAGATCGATGGATCTGGTCGTCCAGTGGTGGAAATGGTGGTATCCTCTGTGTAGCCTGATGCCATGATGAAGAAAATCTGCCAGAACGCCTACCCCCCCCCCCCCCCCTCCCCTCCCTCCCCTGAGATTCATAACATGCTATATTGCCTGTTTGATTTTATGGTCTGGAGGAATAGTGAAATCTAATTCAGAGTGGTTCAGACACCGTCAGGAAATGCAAAGAATTCACTGACCCAGAGACATGCAGGTCGAGATGTTGTGTGTGGTGTGGTGTGTGTGTGTGTGTGTGTGATTGTGTGTGTGTGTGTGTGTGTGTGTGTGTGTGTGTGTGTGTGTGTGTGTGTGTGTGTTTCAGATACCTGCACTGATTTCCTGTTCATCATCTGAATTTCCTGTTCATCATCAGAACTTGAAAAACAGATCAACTGATTTATTTTTCAACACAAAAGTGGTCAACATTATTGCGACTGTTTGTACTTTTTTTTTCTCAATACCAGTGACATTTCTAAAGAACAAAACAGGCAGTATGTAAGTAAGGCTTCTGACATGACACATGATGGATATGTCCTTCTCATCCAATTTCTACCATATGAAACTACTTTGTACATGGGTGGTATGATCAAATAAGAATTCAGACGCCATGAACTGTATATGTAGAATGGAAATGTTGTTCTTTAATGAATAGATAGAGTAAGAAAATAAAAACAGGTCCAGTCTTTGGATTTGAAAATACTTTCATAAATACTTACCTTTTCAAAATAGATTATTGTGCTGTTTCCAAAGGTCAGTGGTGAGGTGTAAGATATTACGTTCACATAAAACAAGATCAGTTTGGTTGGATTATTATAGTAATTAGGGAAAAAAATCGTGCAGTACATGACACATTTTCTATATATAGCATTTTACATTTCGTTCATTATTCAAAGTTTATGTTCAAATGTTACAAGATATTGTGTTTGTTTGTTTGTTTTTCTGTGCATGTTTATTTGTCAAGATTGGTGATGTGTACTCTCAAAATGCCTCTATATCTACATGCAAATAGTGACGAAGTCATCGTTTTCTACAAATTGTTAATTTGCTGCGAAGCAGAGATCATCAAGAAAAAAATGTTGTTTTTGACCAGCCACAATGATGTTTTAGCCAGTGACACAGATGACCGGCTGTTACATTCCATTAGAGTCACTCATCTGTAATATTCATTGGCCTCAATGTGTTTTTATCAAGAGTGGAGATTGTATGAGCTCAAATTGAAGACTGCAGCCGCGGAGTTGAGCTTCATCTACTTAATGGAAGCGTCCCTGAGAGTGTTGCTCCAACTGTCTGACTGAATCTGCGGGTATCCATGTCTTCCAGGCTTCATTGATTTTGGAATACACCATGAAACCAACACTTCTTGTTTAGTCTCCGAAAGGCTTGGAGCTCCATTGTTCGTCTTCATCATCATTATTAATTATCGTTAAGGAAAAGGTCAAAGTTTTCAGCTGCGTCCTGCTACCTGTAGGTTTGATCCCCTTTTACCTGCTTGTTACCAGCAAGTTCATAGGGATGTTGCTGGATACATGTAGTGGCAGCCTCCGAAGGCGAACGCTCATGCAAGATGGCTCCTCGACAATGTAGTTATTTCGAAAGAAAGGGGGTTACTTACCGCCAAGAACACAAACAAACAGAGTAGAGCACAGTTTGCACTGCACTTTGTTTGTGTGTGTCCTTGGTGGTACTTAACCCCCTTTCTTTCTAAATATTGCTTCATGTTCCGCCCTCAGTCACTTCACTTTGAAACTAATGTAGCTATTGTCAGTCCAAGGGCGAAACGAGATGAGGATGAGGTTGGAGGGATTTTACTTGTTTATTTTTTCAGTCAAGGATAAACAATGCATTAACATTTGGTTTGC
>CM065725.1:73918319-73925819 GCA_033310375.1 Conus canariensis
TCAACAATGGCATAATCATTTCTTTAATGTTTTCCACGAATCAGTCAATGATATAATTCAAGAAGAAAACTTAGGGGAAGAGGAAGTTGAACCATTGTTTAATAATTCTATAAGTAAAGAAGAGGATATTGCTGGTATTAAACATCTAAAATCGGGAAAAAGCGCAGGACCAGACAAAATTGTTGGAGAAATGTTGAAACATGCTAATGAGGCAGTAACTGACTTTCTTATTCAACTGTTTAACCAACTTTTTCAATATGGACAATTTCCTTTGGAATGGGCGAAATCTATAATCATTCCAATACACAAGAAAGGAGATATTAACAACCCTGATAACTATCGTGGAGTTTCCTTACTAGTATTCTAAGTAAAGTTTATACTTTTATTCTGAACAGACGATTGACAAAATGGGCTGAAAATAAAGGAAAGATAACGGAAGAACAAGCAGGTTTTAGAGCTAATTATAGTACGACGGATCATATATTCACGTTATATTCACTTGTACAAAAATACTTATTTGGCAACAAGAAACTGTATGTAACATTTGTAGATTTTAGGAAGGCCTTCGATTTGGTTAATCGAAATGTGTTGTGGAATGTATTGCGTAAAAGTAGCGTGAATGGTAAACTGTACACGGCTGTTAGAGGTGTTTATAACTCGGGGCTTGCATGTGTCCGTGTGAAAGGCGTATATTCAGATTATTTTGAATGTCCAAATGGTGTAAAGCAAGGATGTCTCCAAAGTCCCCTGTTGTTGTCCTTCATAAACGAATTAGCAGTAGAATTATCAAGAAATGGTAAACATGGTATTCAGTTGATTCCTGGAGCTATCGAATTGTTTTTATTACTCTTTGCTGATGGTGTTATGCTTCTTTCTGGGACTGCTGTAGGATTACAAAACCAGTTAAGAAATTTGAAACACGAAGCAGATCGCTTAGGTTTGATGGTGAATTTAAATAAAACAAATATCATGGTATTCAGAATGGGTGGTCACTTATCTGTGAATGAAAAATGATTTTATGGAGACGCAGAAGTTAATATAGTTAACTCATATAAATATTTGGGATTTTTTTTCAACAAAATTAAGTCTGAATTATACATGGGAAGAATCTTGCAGAAAAGGCAAAAAAAGGCGTCGTGGAAATTTTGAAATCTTTACCCAAACTTAACAGTATTGATTGTAGCTTATTTTGGAAACTATCTGACGCACAAATAGAACCCTTACTAACATATGCAGCTGAAGTGTGGGGATTAAGCGGAAAATTGCCAATTGAAAAAGTACATACCTATGCCATAAAACGTTTTCTACACGTGCCAATCCATTCGTCAAATACATTGTTGTATGGGGAAACGGGCAGATAACCACTATATATAAGAAGATTCGTTAAGTGTATAAAGTACTGGCTGAAATTATTAAGACTTCCACAGTCACGTTTATGTAGGCAAGTGTATGACATGCTGCTTATGCAGCTAGAGTTAGATAAAGAAAACTGGCCTTACAGAGTGAAGAAAGTTCTGTCGGAACATGGTTTTGGCATTGTATGGATATTTCAAGAGGTAGGAAATGAACAGCAATTTGTTGCGGAATTCAAAGATAGACTTATTTATTCCTTTAAACAGAACTGGCATTCAGATATGGAAAGCAAAGAAAAATACAATTGGTTTCTTTCATTTAAAAACGTATTTTAACCAGAATTTTTTAAAAAGTTATTACACATAAATGGCATAGAATAAATTATGCAAGATTTAGGCTACGTACACTTGGATTTAATGCGAATAAGAGATGGTACCAGTCCGGAACGTCCTCAGAACCACCATGTCCATTCTGTAGATTCAGTATTGATGATGAAAAACACTTTTTATTCCAATGTTCAACATACGACGAGTTGCGGCAAAAATGTATATTTGCAAATTTAGACGTGACTAAGAGGAAGACGTTGCTTCGCTGTTAATGTCCGACGATGAGACTGTAATTAAATCAGTTGCTAAGTTTATTGCTGAAGCACAAAAAATGCGACAGACACAGCTAAAGACAAAACCAGACAATGCAAATGTTTAATGATAACTTCGAACTATGCGAGTTTTTGGAAATCACGTCAGTACGACATCTTAGTTTTTGTGGATGGTCGAGACCTTGTACCATACGCATTTTTCTTTATCTCTTTTCCCTTACAATGTGAGCATTTTTTTGTTTTGTTTTGTTTTCACTTTTGGTTATGTTTTCGTTATGTTGTATGATGCTGTGCAAGAGAATTGCAGAATGATATTGTTGCTAACCTAATTGTCTTTAATCTTTAACTGTTTATTTAAAGATCAATTACTCTGTCGATAAAACGGAGACATTGTTATTGCCCCCCTTGTCAATAGACCTTTTAGGTAATGACAATAAAATGTCAAAGTCTCTCTCTCTCTCTCTCTCTCTCTCGTGTGTGTGCGCGCGCGCGCGTGCGTGAGTGCGAGCGCCCGCGCGCGTTGTGTGTGCGAGCGAATGTGTGTGTGTGTGTGTGTGTGTGTGTGTGTGTGTGTGTGTGTGCTAGTGCTATCACATCTTCAGCTGTATTATCCCCACAACGCTTATTCCTGCTCCATTACCTTACACACACACACACACACACACACGCGCGCGCGCGCGCGCGCGCGCGCGCACACACACACCACACACAGAGTTACACACACACGCACGCACGCACTCACGGACGCACGCACGCACGCGTCTGCGCGCACGCACACATGCATATATATACACGCTCACACACGTACACCCATGCATGCACTCATACACACACACCACACACACACACACACACACACACACACACACACACACACACGCAGCGCCTTCGAGTTCACCAAACTGAGGAACGCCATATACTGAAACTAGTTCATCGTTGAATGATAATCAAACTTGGAAACACTCCAGACGTCTGCAAAATGTATCAATGTAGTAATGTAACAAAGCGGCGAGAACCAGAGAAACGCTGCCAGACCGCCACGTTTCTGTTCTGGAAAAGTTACAGGAGGTACGCTAGGGTGAAGATCCAGGGTCATACGTTGAAGATTGAAGGTATTTAATATTCCTTTTCTTTTCCATGTGGTCGTGAAGACGGCCTTTTCGTTGGGGAAAGAAGCCAAATACACTGACGCCCATCATCAGCCGACCAACAGCCGAACTTGAACTAAAGTTCAAAAGAAAACAGGAGCTTTGAGAGAGACATACGACGAACTCGCCCACTATTGCCCAGCGAAAACAGTTGCCACAAAAGATGCAGACCTATGCCTGCAAGTGGACCTTGTCCTTAAGGGCCTCAGGACAATAGCATGTTAAACTCACCTATCAACCCAACTCAAAGCTCTTCAACGTGAGGAGGCTACAAGCCCAAACCAAAGACCAGGAAGACACTGCCCGTGATTTTCTCTTCGCCGATGACTGCGCATTGAATACACCCACACACTCTGACATGCCAGAGAGAATGGACCAGCTTGCCAAAGCCTCTGGCGACTTTGGTCTCACGATCAGCACAACGAAGACTGAAGTACATAATTAACAGCATCCAGCAAACATCGCGGTCAATGGTCAGACGCTTACAGTGGAAAATAAGTCAGTCTACCTTGGTAACAGGTTATCACGAACTGTCTATGTTGACGAAGAAGTTGCATATAGGATTGCTAGAGCTTGTGTGCATCTATCTATCTATCTATCTATCTATCTATCTATCTATCTATCTATCTATCTATCTATCTATAGAGAGATTACATATGTATATATTTATATTATAGACAGACAGACAGATAGATGTTAGACAGATCGTTAGATCGATCGATAGGTAAATAGTTAGATAAGTAGATAAGCTCATAGATTTATAGATGTGTGTGTGCGTGCGTGCGTGCGTGCGTGCGTGCGTGCGTGTGTGTGTGTGTGTGTGTGTGTGTGTGTGTGTGTGTGTGTGTGTGTGTGTGTGTGTGTGCACGTTTGTGTAAGTGTGGGTGTGGGTGTGGGTGTGTGCGCGTGCGTGCGTACGTGCGTGCGTGCGTGCGTGCGTGCGTGCGTGCGTGCGTGCGTGCGTGTGTGTGTGTGTGTGTGTGTGTGTGTGTGTGTGTGTGTGTGTGTGTGTGCTCCCGTAGAGTAATCAGCAGAAACCTGCAAGGTCAGCATGTCAGCCAAGTCTACTGTGAGGTTCATACTCTGGCCTCTTTCAACTCTGCTGCTGGTTTCTGCCCTTTCTGGCACAGAAAAACCGAAAGAGCCAAACAAAGGTCTAATCTCTCTCTCTCTCTCTCTCTCTCTCTCTCTCTCTTCTCTCTCTCTCTCTCTCTCTCTCTCATATATCGGGGGGTTCACTGGAGTACACGAAGAGAGCAAGTCACGCCTGGTGTGCTCTGCATTTCATAGCTGTTTGTGACCAGTTCTAGGTGGTGCTGTGTCATCAAAGGTAGTCAGCATCACGGTCAGGTACCATGCCCTCCGACGCTCTGCGATTCCGCCCTGCTTGTGGAGCATTTGCAGCGGTATATGCTTCATTTATGTTGAAACGGGCAAAGTTTAAGGCCGCCATGAGAGTGTCCGTGTTGAAGTTGCGAACACGCAGTGACAGTGTCACCCTGGGATTGTTGCTCTCTCTGTTTTCTTTTTTTTTTATGGACAGTTAATTCTGCGTTGTGGCGATGTGGAATTAAACCCAGGCCCAAAGGACAATTTGAGGCAGGCGCGACTTGGCAGTGGTGGAGTCAACCGCAGAGACAGTACCAGTGGACAGGAATCTGCATCTGGGTCAGCAGCACTTCCGCCGGAGCCCTCCCTGTAGGATGTGATGTCTTCCTTGAAAGACGTGTTGACAAGCATGAACGGTCTGAACCGTAAGTTTGATACCATGTGTAATGATATGAAAGATTTAAAAGACATGTGTTCTGCTCTACAGGGAGAGGTTTCCAGTTTGAGACAGGAAGTGTCAGACTTAAAGACAGAAAACGATAAACTGAAAAATGCGAATGACAGTCTGAATTAAAGGATGAAATTTCTAGACAGAAAAGTGGAAGACCTAGAAGGCAGATCAAAGAGGAACAACATAATTGTTCATGGTATTCCTCGCAGACAGAGTGAAACGTGACAAGATTGTTAAGACTCGGTACTCGAAATGATTACTGACAAATTAGAACTTGCAGATGACATTCTGTTTGACCGAGTCCATCGTCTTAACGCTACACAGACTCCCCGATTGTTGCGCGATGCACTTTCTTTAAGGATAAAGATAAGATTTTGCGGGTCAAAAAGAGGCTGAAAGGAAGTGACGTCTTCATCGGTGAAGATTTTTCTGTGCGGTTAGAGACATCAGAAGAAAGTTTGTGCCCCATTTAAAGTATGTCAGATCACAAAATAAGAAAGTATCAATGATTTATGACTATCTGGTAAATGATGGACGAAAATTTGGTTTAGACGACGGTGGAAACCTTGTTGAACATGAATAGCGATTAGGCCGGCCCCGTGACTGGACATTTTGCTACAACCAAGTTCAGGAGGTAGCAAAAAATACGTTGTCACCGTGTAGTGTGCATGTTTCTGGGTCGCGAGGACGGAGCATTGGGGACACCGTGAACTCTGTTCACATAAAACAGTGTGTAACGAAAATCCCGTGCGTGATATCTGTGTTGGATGTGTGTACACGGCAGTGTCGGATCACGTGGATAATGTTGAACTTGTTGATGTGTTGCATGAAACTAATGTCAAGAATAAAACTATTGATGATGTGAATTGCCATGTTGATTGTCATACGACAGAAACTGCAAAGGATAATTATTTGTTGTCCGTGCCGAATAATGATTTATATTCACTTGACATTGATGTTAATAGAACACATTTTTTTCCCTTGAGTTGAAACATTGTGGTGATGACGATATGTTTTTCGATACATGTAATCATAGTGACAGATATTTGAATTTATATGGAATAGATACTGATGATGTGCGTCTGGATTTACACCAAAATGACTGTGGTCATTGCTGTCCAACAGACGCAGGTAAACAAAGGGACGATGGTTGTATGTATAAGGCAATAACAAGAAGCTGTTGTGATTATAAGTCCGGGATAAAAATGGCCAGTATGCAGACGAATGAAAAAGACTGTGGTGGTGACAGCGTGACGAATAATGAAGCTGTCCGTGGTGCGGACAGTGAAATAAATAATTGTGGTGACAGTGCAACGATGAATGAAGCAGACAGATGTGTTGACAGTGTGACAGTGAATGAACCCGTCAGTGATAGTGACAGAGTGACGACGAACGATACAGAGAGTGGTACTGACAAGAGGAATGACACCATGATGACAAATGACACAGGCTGTGGTGGTGACGGTGGTGGTGAAAGTGTGATAGAGAATGAATCACATGGTGGTGGTGAAAGTGTGACAGCGAGTGAATTAGACGACAATGGAGATAGTGTGACAGCGAATGGATCAGACAGTGATAGTGACAGTGTGACGTCGTATCAATCAGTTAGGGACGATGATAGTATATCAGCCAGTGGTCCGGACATTGAAGAAGTGATTGAGATGGCGAATGATTGTGACGGAAGTATAAGTGCTAACAGTGACAGTTCGTATTGCCGTGATTTTGGTAATACGAATAAATTTGTAAATAGTGTTTGCTTCCTCCATTGGAATGTATGTGGGTTGTTTAATAAATTAGACAATTCACACTTCATTCAATTCATTTCTTCTTTTGATTTTGCTTGTTTGGTGGAAACGTTTGTAGAAAAATTTGAATCATGTTTATTTACAGATTATAAAATATTCGTTAAACCAGCTGTCAAACTTACAAGGCAAGGGAGAAGTTCAAGCGGAATAATTTGTTGGATACGAAAATAACTTCTTCCACATGTGCATGAGGTTGATTGTGAGAGTCCTTATTCCATGACATTTACACTTGATAAAGAATTTTTTGGTCTACATAAAAACAATTTACTTGTGTGTACATATGTTCCTCCAGAACATTCACCCTATTACACTATTAATGGTTTCGAAAATGGCATTGAGCTGTTGGAACATTGTGTTGTAAATAAGTTGTTATCTTTGGAAAACACTGAAATATTGTTATGTGGTGATATGAATGCTAGAACGTCTGACGAATTCCCCAAACTTTTAGATGAGCTTGAATTACATGTTGCTCACAATAAGAATGATAATTGTGTAAAACGAACTTCTCAGGATAAAATCTTAAATGCGTATGGAAAAAAAAAATGGATATGTGCACTGTTTTGGGACTGTACGTTTTAAACGTAATGTGTAATGGCGACCTTGAAGGTCGTTTCACATATATTTCTGATGTAGGATGCAGTGTAAATGACTATTTTTTGTTGTCAAGAAACGGTTTTGAGCTTCTATGTGAACAGCTAACTCTTACTGTTGTGGAAAGATTTGAATCTGATCACATGCCCCTTGTATTATGTATTGCCAAAAAAAAAAAAAAAAAAGGATGAGACGTGCACAAAAAATGACTCGAATGATCAAAAT
>CM065725.1:73930819-73970819 GCA_033310375.1 Conus canariensis
GACACTTAGTATAACTTGTTAGCATATTGATATTGTCATCTTTTTAATGTTGGTGTGATCAATATTAAAATGGTCTTTTTTAAGTTCCCAGGGTGGAATAGACAAAAGATGGTCTGGGAGAGAAAGCTTCTTTTTGTAAAGAAACTCCAGAATCAGAAATTTTTTTATGTTTAAGCTGCTATAGTTATTTGAGAAGTTATAGACTTTGCTCTTTTCGGAAAATCAAAATCTGATCTAATTTTAATTTCTGATTTAATATGTGTTTTTTCTAGCTGTACTTTTAATGACAACTTTACAACATGTTAAATCTCTATAATCATCTAGAGGAAGTACCTGAGCTTCATAATATGTACGTGGCGATGATGTGTGCACAGGAAGTCCAAAGGCTAATTCCAGTGCCTTACATTCAATACTTTGCAGTTTTTGTAATAGATATTAGGCGCGTTAAAGAATATTTCTTGGGCATTAGTTATTTTTGATCTCATTAAAGATTTACATAGAGTAATCAAAGTAGCTGGATCTTGCCCCTACTTTTCTTTAGAAATAAGTTTTGGAAAGTTTAATGTTTTCCTCGCCTTTGTCAATAAATATTCAACATGAAAGTTCCATGATGATTTAGATTAAGATAAACTCCTAGAAATTTAATCTCTGTTACATAGTTAAGAGGAGCATCACCAATGTGAAAACAGGCATACTTTCTGGGTTAGATCCACTGTTAAAAAGAATTATATTTGTTTTTTCGGTTGACAGACTTAATCCATGTAGCTTCATATGATCCACCATCTTGTTTAGTTCTTCTAGATCTTTTTGACGAATTTCATATCTCGTTGTGAAGTTTTCTTTTTTAACGTTACATCCATCCACATGCCTATATGATCTGCATATTGGACAAGAATAACATTTTCTGATAATTTGTTTGGCAGATCATGCATTAACAACGAGAAGAAGAAAGCTGGCCCCTAAAATCCATGAACCTTGAGGGATTCACCATTGAAAGTTGACATTAGTTCTACTTGTGGAATATGTTTTTCCTACTCTTGTTCTTATTACCCTATCCTTTAGAAAGCATCTGACATAGTTGTATATATACTGTTCAAAAAAGTTAAGGACCAACATTGAGAATGCACAAAAACTTTAAAAATTCACAACAATTCAATTGTACTGCCTTTGTGGTCCAAACAAATTGAACAACACGCACAAATTGTAGTGAATGCGGCAACTGCAATTTTGTGGCACACATTTCTCACGCGCCTTGAAAAACACGTGTCACGATTTGTCACTTTTGGAACAATTTGGGGTGAATTTCTGATGTGCTTGGGATCCGAGGAGCATGTGCTGAATCAAAATCATGTGAAGCACGAGCTAAATCAGGCTGTAGGTCATAAAGTATGCTCAACCAAATGTCTTTAAAAGCCACTGTACTGGCGAAAAATGCAATGCAACAGCATGCCTCCACGTCGAAGACTGAACGAGCTGGATCGAGGAAGAGCAATAGGATGGCTCCAAGGAGTTGCAGTCCGGGAAGTGGCACGGAGACTTGGGGTATCACACTCTGTTGTTATCAGACTCAGACAACGCTTTCAAGACACAGGAAGAGTGCAAGAACGACCACGCTCTGGTCGACCCAGAATAACAACACCACGAGAGGACCGATACATTGAAAGGCAGGCCACCCAAGAAAGACAGCAAGTGCAAACAACATCAGACGTCGCCTTAGAGATGCCACCAACACTGTTGCAAGTGATCAGACCATACGAAACCGCCTACACGCCGCTAACCTCTGTGCTCGACGACCAGCCATAAGACCTCGTTTGACTGATGCCCACAGAGCAGCACGCCGAGACGAGTCGCCGTTCTGCCTGGATCCCACCGATTGACGGAACAGGGTCTGGAGACGCCGTGGGGAGCGTTTTGCAGAAGAAGCTGTCCGGGAAAGGAACCGCTATGGTGGGGGATCCGTTATGATTTGGGGCGGCATAAGCACACGCTACAGAACGGTTCTCTACAATGTGGCAGACAACTTGAATGGTGTTCGCTACCAAACAGAGATTTTGCAACCCCTGGTGCTGCCAGCCCTTCAACAGCTTGGACCTCAGGCAGTCTTTCAAGACGACAATGCACGGCCCCATCGCACCAGAGCAGTAAACACGTTTCTCCAAGCTGCTGGTGTCAACAGAATGCAGTGGCCTGCAAACAACCCAGACCTGAACCCCATTGAACATCTTTGGGATGAGCTGGGCCAGAGACTGCAGCAGCGTCGTCCTCCTCCTGCTAACCTGGGTCAACTGTTTGAGTCACTCCAGCAGGAGTGGGCTGCTGTCTCGCAGGCCTTTCTGCACACACTGGTGAACTCCATGCACAACGCTGCCTTGAATGCCTTGCCAATAAAGGGGGACACACACGTTATTAACCATGTCATTGAACAAACACTCCTCCTGTGACTTTCAAATTTGGGGGTGGGGGTGTTTGTACTGCGCTCGATTCCAGTTTGTTGATTCCCTCGGACTTGTCATTGTCTTTACACACTTTTCACATGTCAATAAATTCATGTTACACTTGGAGATTGATCACTTCCCAATTTTCTTTTTTATAAGTCAGTGAAATGTTGGTCCTTAACTTTTTTTGAACAGTATATTTCTTGTCAAGCCAGTGTTTTTAAGTTTGTTCAATAGCTGTAAATGCCACACTTGATCGAAAGCCTAATCTATACCGAAAAAGGTAGCAAGAACACATTTTCGTCTAGCAAACTGTTTCTTTGTATTTGTTGATAATTTCACTAAACTTTCTGTAGTGGATCGACCTTTCTGGAAACCAGCTTGGTTAATTGATATGATGTTATATTTTTCGCAGTAATGTACACGTCTATTCAAAACAGTTCCAGTTCCAGTTAGCCTTTGATTGCTTATGGCAAACGTTTGATGACACTCTTGGAAGTGATCATCTGCCCATCATAATGACAATTAATAAAGCATATGACATAAAAAAATTTGCCTGAAGACAAAATACCTAAATACAATTATAAGTTTGCCAACTGGGATAAGTTCAAGGCTTTTCTTTCCTATAGACACATAGAGACTTTTTGTGAAGATGAAGAAAATGTAAATAATATGTATTCAAAATTCAATAAAATGATTCTCTTGGCCGCTGATGATTCAGTACCAAAATGTCATACTAATACTTCTCAAAAAACACTTCATACCGGCAATGTGTGGTGGACTAAGGATTGCGAAGAAGCTGTAGCCTTAAAGAAACTGAAATACAAAGAGTATATTAAAAACAAAAGTGAAGAAAATCACCTAGAAATGAAAAAAGCTAAGTCACACTCTAATCGAGTAATTGCAAAAGCAAAGCGGCTTTATTGGACAGCGTTTTGTGCCAAAGAAGTTTCTCATCACAAAGACCTTCAAAAAGTGTGGCAAAAATTTCAAACTATGAAAAAAGGGATAAATCTCCCAAGATATCCAGTTAATTTGGATAATAAAAAATTCTCAACCTCATCTGAAAAAGCAGAAGCATTCGCTAACATGTTTTCAAAGACGATGCGTCTAGAAAGTCTTCCACAA
This sequence comes from Conus canariensis, assembly GCA_033310375.1. Taxonomy (NCBI): domain Eukaryota; kingdom Metazoa; phylum Mollusca; class Gastropoda; order Neogastropoda; family Conidae; genus Conus; species Conus canariensis. Next base: position 73,934,383 of record CM065725.1, read on the forward strand.
GACTGCATACAACATAGGAAAAGGGAAGAAAAAACAGAGATGTACGAAGAGCCAGTTTCAAATAATGACCACTATATAAATGCCCCCATAACTATATGCAGTTAAACGACTCCATCTCCTTGATAGGTAATAAATCATCATCAGTTGGATTGGACGCTGTTTCGAATGAAATGCTAAAACATTTACCAGATAATTATCTTTGTTTTTTATTGAAAATATTCCAACGGGTTTGGAATAATGGTGTTATGCCATCAATTTGGAAACAGTCTGTAATTATCCCCATTGTAAAGCAAGGAAAATCTCCCACAAGTGTCCACAGTTACCGGCTTGTAGCTCTGAGTCTCATGTAGGAAAACTTATGGAAAGAATTATACTAAATAGGCCTATCTATTTTTGTGATAAAAATGAAATAATACCTACTGATCAAGCAGGCTTCAGAAAAGGAAGATCAACAACTGACCACATCGTAAAATTAACAACACAAATTAAGCATCAATTTGCCAGGCGAAAGAGTATTCTGGCGACATTTTTTATGTTAAAAAAGCCTTTGATAGCGTGTGGCATGCTAGATTGCTTTATAAACTGAAGAAAATTGGTATATCTGGTAATTTTTATAACTACATTAGAGAATTTTTATCAGAAAGAAGTTTGCAAGTCAGGGTAAAAAACACATATTCAAATTTTAAATCGTTAGAAATGGGCATTCCCCAAGGTTCCGTAATTGCTCCAATGTTATTTAATATTTTGTTACATGATCTCCCAAAGCACGTAACTAAAAACGCTACCGTTGTGCAGTATGCTGATGATCTGTGTATGTGGATAAATGCTAGTCTAAGAAAAAACACGCCAAAAAGATCAATCAACTATTACAAAAAAAATGTTTCAGGCAGAGCTAAATAATCTTAGTAAGTACTTGTTTGAAAATGGACTGAAACTTTCCCATGAAAAAACGTATATAATGTTATTTAATAATGGTGATGCTCCTGTTGATCTGCCTTCTTTTAGACTTGATGGAATAACACTTCAGTATGTACACTCAGTAAAATTCTTAGGAGTTTACTTCACATCTAAATTGACATGGAAAGTTCACATCGATTATCTCTTAAACCAGGCTAAGAAAAGTTTAATTTTTTGAAAATCTTAAGCAAGCAAAGCTGGTGCCAGGATGTAAAAACATTGAAACATCTGGCAATATCACTCGTTCGTTCTAAGCTATCGTATGCTCAAGAACCTTTCTTTTGTGCTCCCAAATATTTGTTGCAAAAACTGCAAAGTGTTGATAGCAAGGCTTTTAAATTATGCTTGGGAGTCCCTGTACATGCTTCTACAGTACGGACATATTCGGAAATTTATATTTTGCCTTTAAACGAATACAGAACACTCACTTTGGCAAAATATGTTGTGAAATGTACAGCTATGAAAGGTGTAAACGAAACAGAAATTTCTTTAAATCCATCTACTGATTACCCCGAACGAGCAAAAAACATTTCCTGCTTGTCTACTATTGGCTCGTACTCTGCCCATTTGTTGCAGAAAACTGATTTGACCCCCGACTCTTTGGCAAAGATTTCTCATACTGATCCAATCCCAAGCTGGGAAAGACACAGGGCAAAATTTGACCTTAATCACACTGATGCTAAAAAAGCTGATCATCCGCATATCTTGTCATATTCAGCAAAGATGCATATGCAAAGCAAGTATCCTAACCATCTTAAGGTATATACTGATGGATCATTGACAAAGAACAAAGACGCTGGATCTGCTTTTGTTATTCCATCACTTAAGTAGATAAAGCATATTCAATAGGCAAAAATCGATCTATTTTAGTTGCCAAAATGATAGCTATACTAATGGCTTTGACATATTTAATTGATTTACCGCAATCAATCTTGCAAGTATTGTTATGTGTCGACTCAATGTCAGTACTACAATCTATCAATTTTTTCAGTTCTAATTCTGAAAACTTTATTTTGAAGGAAATATGTTATTTAATTCATATTTTGATGTGCAAAGGGACCGATTTAACTTTTTTCTGGTTCCTTCACACTGTGGAATTTTGGGCAATGAATTCGCTGACAGATCTGCCAAAAAGGGAGCTAAAACTGAAATGAGTGCACAGTCACTTTCTGTCCCCCTGACTTTACAAGAGTGTCATCAAGTTTTAAAACAAGTGGCTTGGGATTTTTTTAGAAACAACCAGAACATCCCTTATTTACGGGTTAATGCTCGAAATAACCATGTTCTCAGCTTTGATCAGGTTGAAGGCATTGAACACCTGCAGGTTCGTGATATGTATCAGTACAGAAACTTTGTTTCAGTATTTTATAGACTGAAACTCGACGCATTCAGAACGAAATATAGTGCAGGAACAAAATGCATATGTGGTAAGGCAAATGTGTCAAGAGCCCACGTTTTATTTGATTGTGCGACTCTTAAGGCATACTTATCATGTTTATTAGGCATGACAGTGACTGATGTTTTTTCTGATATTGATTTTGCTTTGAAAGTTACCTCTTGTTTAATATGTAGTCCTGTTAGATATTTACTATAATGTTATAAGTAGTAATTATTCCATATTTTGCGTGCACTTCCACACACCTATGCTTCACACACATACTCTTACACACACACCACACACACACACACACACACACACACACACACACACACACACACACACCTACCCTCTCTCTCTCTCTCTCTCTCTCTCTCTCTCTCTCTCTCTCTCTCTTGTCTAATATCACATAATTTTGTGAAAAGACGTAAAAAATGAAAGTACTACTACTACTATTCAAAACAATTCTTTCTGAAAGTTTACATACATGTGAAGTTAATTCAATGGGTCTATAATTCTTAGGATCCTTTGTAGACTTTCCTTGCTTATAAATTGGAACAACGATCGACTGTTTCCATATTTTTGGCATAACACCATTGCTCCAGCACGTACTAAATAATTTATGAAGAAACTACAAAATGTTCAGGCAAATTTCTTAACATTTGATTAGATATTGCATCTAAACCAATAGATGATTTTCTTAATGGCATGGATCTAATCGCTTCTTTTACTTCTTGGATAGTTATAGGAGCATTGATATTGTTACTATTGTCTGCTGTAGATTCATCCTGTGCTTTACTACCTTCTTCTTTCTCTCTGTATATTTGGTCAGTACTTGTTAGACCTTCAGATCGGCTTACCTCAGCAAACATGTTTACAAAGGTTTCTGCTTTCTAATCAGCACTAGGAAGACTGTTATTATCTATTTTATAGGGTACTGTGGCGATGTTAATCCATTTTTCATAGCTTTCAGTTCCTCCCATACCTGACCAATATCTTTATGATTTTTAACTTCAGAGTTACAAAATTCATTTCATTGCTGTAACTTTGCATCATCTATGACATCTTCACTTTCTTTGTCTGCCTTTTTCATTTCTTTATGATTAATTGCTGATCTCTTTTTACAATAAATCTTGAATCTTTCTTTTTTCTTTTTATTGGCAGTTTCACAGTTTGTGTTCCACCATACATTTCCATTATGTTTTTTTGACTTTGTGTTTTTTATCTTCGGGATCGACTTGTCAGCTGCTGCTAAAATATATTTACAAAATGCAGTGTATTGGTCATCTACGTTTTTCATTAGCTGAGAACACTATGTCTATGTTGTTAAGATTGATTTGAAAAAGTGACCAATCTGCTTTTTTGTAAATATATTTTGCAATAATATCTTCTGAGATTTCCTGTTCTAATATGCCATTCAATGATATTATTATTGGAATATGATCTGATCCCAGTGGATTATCTCCTGTTTCCCACATTGAGTTTACTACAAGTGATGGAGATGTAAAGGTTAAATCAATGGCTGAGGGGTTATGGGTGGCTATACCTGGAATGCGAGTAATGCGTGCGTGTGTGGTGTGTGTGTGTGTGTGTGTGTGTGTGTGTGTGTGTGTGTGTGTGTGTGTGTGTGCGCGCGCGTGCGTGCGTGCGTGCGTGGTGCGTGTGTGTGTGTGTGTGTGTGTGTGTGTGTGGTGTGTGTGTGTTTGTGTGTGTGTGTATATGTGTGTGCGTGTGTGTGTGTGTGTGTGTGTGTGTGTGGGGTGTGAGGTAGAGTGAGAGAGAGAGAGAGAGAGAGAGAGAGAGAAGAGAGAGAGAGAGACGATCAGGGAACAGTGAAACACAACCAGTCTAACAAACAACCTTTTGTCCGACCTATAATTTATAACATTTTGTGTTGCTTCAAGATTTCATACATTAAATTCTTTTTACTATAGTTTCACATAATCATACTTCAGTTCCAAACATCTGTCACGTCCTAACGGATTCAAAAATACTTTTTTTGTTTACGTTAGCCTCAAACAGTGTCACAGAAATATCTAGTTTAGCAAACAAAATTCGCTGTTTCAAACAGGTAGGTCTACAACGCCGTTGTTTCCTGGTTTTTGTCTCAGTGCGCCACACATTCCTTACAATCTCTGCAACCTCATGCTGGCTTACAATATACAACACTGTGCCTTTGTCTCAATGCGCCACACATTCCTTACAATCTGTGCAACCTCATGTTGACTTACAATATACACACTGTGCCTTTGTCTCAATGCGCCACACATTCCTTACAATCTGTGCAACCTCATGTTGACTTACAATATACACACTGTGCCTTTGTCTCAGTGTGCCACACATTCCTTACAATCTCTGCAATCTCATGTTGACTTACAATATACACACTGTGCCTTTGCTGTTCCCAATAGAGATGAGAAGTATATGTCCCTAGTCTAATCTGGAAGGAAAGATGCTCGAAAGACAGAAAAAAAGAGAATCATGTTGTTTACGCCAGTTTAGAAAATATCTTTATCTGTGTGTGTGTGTGTGCGTGTGTGTGTGTGTGTGTGTGTGTGTGTGTGTGTGTGTGTGTGTGTGTGTGTGTGTGTGTGTGACTCAAACTTAGTGTAACTGTCCTAAAATCTGTCAAAGGAATTATGACACAGAAATGAAGATAACAAACTCCAACGGATAATGAATGGATGATAACACTACGCCTGTTCTCCGTTTGTGGAAGAATGCATGTATTGATTATGAACAAGAGCACATAATTGACACATTCAACCTGACAATTCTGTAATACAGTGAGAGAGATTTAATACAGAGATTTTGCTTTCATTGGTATGTGATCCATATTCAATGAAAAGAATGAGAAAGAATGCGTCCAGTTATAGACGGAAAAGCAGTTTTGTCGTTGTTGTTGTGGTGGTGTTTTTGTGTGTGTGTTGGTTTTGAATTAATCGTATACAGAACACTCAACTCCGTTCACTTCAGTTCAGTGGTTTATATGATGTCTTTTCATCGTCAGATGATATTAGAACCTAAATAAAAAACAAACAATTACCTCGACATACAACGTATCATCCATGTATGAACTGAACTTTCAAACCCACATCGGATTCATGCATATTTACAAAAGTGAAATACCTTAGTGGTACACAAAAGTGTTGATCTTTATAAACATTTTGCAACCTGTGATTGCGAAATAACAATGGCAATTTCAGCAACATACGGACCGTACAAGGCAGTATTACTATTATCAAAATTATTCATCTCAAAACCTTTCTACTGTTAGAGCGAGGTCAACACTGAGCATTCAAACAAAAGGTGATGCACAGATTTTTTTTTTTTTTTTCTGCAGACACAAGTAATGCAGAACACTCAATAAGGCTACGTTATTTATCCTCTGCTACTTTACGAAATTCGCTTAGCCTGTTTCAATTTTGCTGCTATTTCACAGTAATTACTTCCTATACTTTCAAGTCATGATCATTCAATCCTTACCAAAATAATACTGTTTTGAGTGTTATATTTTGTTAGGTATGATCACAGATAATACATATCTACTACTTTGTTATAATACAAAAAGTCATTAAGAGGTGTGTGTGTTGTGTGTGTGTGTGTGTGTGTGTGTTGTGGTGTGTGTGTGTGTGTGTGTGTGTGTGCGTGGTGGTGTGTGTGTGTGCGCGCGCGCGCGCGTGCGTGCGTGCATGCGTGCGTGCGTGCGTGTGTGCGTGCGTGCGCGCGCGCGCGGGCTCGTGCGTGTGTGTGTGTGTGTGCGTGGGGGGGGGGGGGGGGGGTATGCGAAGACAAAACAGAAAACGTTCCTCTCGTATTTATTTCAGTATAGAATATTGTAATCGATCTATATTAGGCGTGCCCTGACTTTCTAATCCACGATAGAATACAATATTACAGAATTTGATATCCACAATGTTTGTCCACAGCCCTTGCTTGTAAGAGATCTCGCTCGTAAATATATTCCTTTGGTTTTGTGATAGTATTCAACATTACACTACCTGACCTAAAACGCTTAGAGTTTTGAAGACGGACCGTATGAATTAGTCAGGAAAAAAGCCACGATGTCTGTACCTGTCCACGTGTCTGTCTGTCTGTCTGTCTGTTTCTCTCTCTCTCTCTCTCTCCTCTCTCTCTCTCTCTCACTCACTCCTCTCTCTCTCTCTCTCACTCCTCTCTCTCTCTCTCTCTCTCTCTCTCTCTCTCTCTCTCTGCGCGCGCACGTGCATGCGTGCGTGCGCACGAGAGTGCGTGCGTGCGAGCTCGCGTGCATGTGTGTGTGGTGTGTGTGTGTTGTGTGTGTGCGTGCGTGCGTGCGTGCGTGCGTGTGTGTGTGTGTGTGTGTGTGTGTGTGTGTGTGTGTGTGTGTGTGTGTGTGTGTGTGTGCTATTGTCTCTTACCTTTCTTCCTGATGTTGACAGCTCTATTTCGTTGACCTTCCTCCCCCCCCCCCCCCCCCCTGCCACCCTTCCTTCTCTCCTGTTTCTCTCAATGAAATATTTTTGAATCTCCAGACCAAGAATATGGACAACAACGATAACGATCATAACGATGTTGTTGTGGTGGTTGTGGAAATTGTTGTTGTTGGCGTCGTCGATTTCGTTGTTGTTGTTGTTGTTGTTGTTGCTGTTGCTATTGTTGTTGTTGTGTTGCTATTGTTGTTGTTGACGATGATGATGATGATGATGATGATGATGATGATGGGACTATCTAGAATATAACACCAATGCTGACAATAGAGACAACGACGACGTTTTGCAGACGATGACAATGATGACGAAAATGATGATGCTGATGAAGACGATAATGAAGACGATTTTGATGCTGATGACTATGATTATGATAATGCTCGTGCTACTGCTGTTGCTGCTGCTGCTGCTGCTGCTGCTGCTGCTGCTGCTGCTGCTGCTGCTGCTGCGGCTTCTCATGTTGTTGTTGCTGCTGCTGCTGATGATGATGTTGATGATGATGGGCGTGTTGGTCGACGTTTATTGATTTTCGAGTTAGTCAGGGGAATGATGTTTGTAAAGTGAAACGTCTTTTTCCAGCTCAGATACGTTTACCTCAGGCGAACGTCTATTGGAAAAGACAAAGATTGGATGGTGAAGAGAATCACAGTGCAGTATGTCAACAAGGAATACACCTGTGGATACGATCCTGAATCTGCAGTCAACGAAAATGTTGTACGATTTCCGTGTGAGTCTCTCTCTCTCTCTCTCTCTCTCTCTCTCTCTCTCTCTCTCTCTCTCTCTCTCTCTCTCTCTCTCTCTCTCTCTCCAAGACAAGACAAACCATTTAGACTAATTCCAGTGTATTTTTACAACTCTTCAGAATCGTCAGCACACACACCGTTTTACATACTGTACACTGTCGGGACTCAGAAAATCCACACTCACTCACGGTTGATGTTTTTGGCTACATGCTTCATTTGGTAGGTGTTAGATTCTGTTCATTAGGACATACAAAAGACATACTGTTTTGTGAAAAAAAAAATCTTTCTTCTTTGTTTTTGTCTTTGATAGCGAAAAGGATATCAGCGTTGATACAGACACTGGTGAAAATGAAACATTATTAGTTGATGAATATTCTGAATTTTTCGATCGACCAATTACAAAGCATGAAGTACAATTTGTAATAAGGAAACTGAAAAATGGTAAAGCAGCAGGGTCTGATGGACTTGTTGGTGAATTTTTTAAAAACTTAGGGGACTTTGCAATCGATTTTCTTGTAAAATTATTTAATGTTCTTTTTGAAAAAGGAATTTATCCCGAGAATTGCACCAGATCGATCATCTTACCTCTGTTTAAAAAGGGTGACGCAAATAATCCTAATACTTATAGAGGAATCTCCTTGTGTGATATTGCTAGTAAACTTTATGGATCTATAATAAACAAGAGATTATCTGAATGGATCGAATTAAAAAAACATAACTGGTGAATACCAAGCAGGTTTTAAGAAGGGTTATAGTACAATCGATCACTTGTTCACTCTACTGGCTGCTGTTCAGAAGCAGTTTTCGAATAATCGTAAGTTATATGTTGCATTTATAGACTTTGAAAAGGCCTTTGATTCTATTTCTAGAAAGCTTCTGTGGCCAGTACTGGCAAAACATTGTGGAAAAGGTAAACTATTTAAATGTGTTAAATGTATGTATGATGATGTTAAAGCTAATATAAGGTGTGGTGCAAAATTTAGTGAGTACATTAGATGTACACAGGGTGTTAAGCAGGGTGATGTTTGTAGTCCTGTTTTATTCTCTTTGTTTATTAACGAATTAGCTTTGGAAATTATCGAGAAGGGAAAACATGGTGTTTCATTTGATTTGATTGAAATATTCATTCTACTTTTTGCAGATGATATGGTTTTACTGTCTGAAACTGTTATAGGGCTTCAAAACCAGTTGAACAATTTGTGCTCAGCGGCGCAGAGATTACATCTCAAAGTAAACATGGACAAAACAAACATTATAGTTTTTCGAAAGGGTGGATATTTGTCGTCGCGTGAAAAATGGTTTTATGGAAATTCTAAAATTGCGATTGTAAACGCTACAGATATCTGGGTTTATATTTTTCTACAAAACTAAGTTTTTCGTTTGGCTGCCAAGATCTTGTGGGTAAAGGGAAGCGTGCTGTTATGGCCATTTTAAGCGTCTTGTATGTTTGAAAACGAGTCAGTAAAACTATTTTTCAGAATGTTTGATACCCAGGTCCAGCCTATAGTCCAATATGGCGCTGAGATTTGGGGTTTGGAGAAAGGACACGACATAGAGAAATTGCACTTATTTGCTATGAAACGGTTTTTGAATGTCGATAGGCGTACCCCAAATGACTTGACTTATGGAGGACTTGGTAGATTCCCTATTTATTTGAATTCATATATAAAATGTGTAAGCTACTGGCTTAAACTGTTACGTATAGGGCAACATAGACTGCCAGCCAAAGCTTATAAAACATTGTTTGACCTGGATATGAGAGGGAGAACTACGTGGGCATCGGGCATTCGTAAATGTTTATGTAATTATGGTTTTTCGTTTGTATGGTTAGAACAAGGGGTTGGCTGTGTCAGCAGTTTCTTGGCTTGTTTCAAGCAACGAACAATAGATTGCAGATGGCAAGACTGGGATAGCCATATTCAAAACAGCGAACGATTCTCATTATTTAGACTGCTGAAAAGTAATTATTTAGTAGAAGCAGAAGCTTATTTGTCTCTGAACTTGAATAGATTTATCAGGTCTGAATTAACAAAATTCAGGTTTGGTGTATCGGATATTGCTGTACATCGTCAACGATATAATATCCATACAGAAAATGATTTGTTGTGTCCATTGTGTAAATCTGGTAGGGAAGATGAACTTCATTTTGTATTCTTATGTCCTGTTCTGGCAGATCTACGACAAAAACTTATTCCGTTAAAATATCATCGACGTCCAGCACTGTTCAAGTTAGTCTGTCTTTTGTCGTCAAAAAATTACAACGTTGCAAGAAACCTTGCTTTATATCTGTACAAATCATTTAAAAGAAGGAGTGATTTGACATAGGTAAATTGCATATGTTGAGAATGTTTAAATTTTTGTGATGAAATACCTTGTTTAACTATGTTCTTTATTACTCACCCCCTTCAAATGGGGCTGTGGCCTTTCTGAATAAATTTTCGTTATCGTTATCGTTATCGTTATCTTTGATAGCGACAAATCAGGGCTTTTCGTAAGCTGATGAAGTAAATACATTTAAAAGCGTGGTGAAATGCATCTCCAAGCTCTGACTACTCACTCACACACACACGCACACACACACACACACACACACACACACACACACACACACACACACACACACATATATATATATATATGTGTGTGTGTGTGTGTGTGTGTGTGTGTGCGTGTGTGTGTGTGTGTGTGTGTGTATTTGTGTGTGTGTGTGTGTGTGTGTGTGTGTGTGTGTGTGTGTGTGTGTGTGTGGTGTGTCTGGCCATGGATACACGAAAAAGATCGTTCTTCTGCTCCCTCTCTCCATGGTTCTTTAGTACAAGTGATGATGACGATGTGCACCATGCCAGTTCTGCTGATCTCCCTTCTTTAAACATGGACTGTGCACATGAAGCGGTCTTTATGATTGCATTTGTTGCTTTTAGTGTTGTTCATAATTTTCCTATCTTTTGTAACTTTAAATCCTTTGTTTTAAGAGATCTAGTTGCGATTTTGTTTTCAGTTATTTTCAATGTAAAGTATTCATTATATGTAAGTCGATTGTCATGTTAACCAGGTTAAGCAAGCTACGTCAATGGTTTACTTGGATATGACGTTAAACACACACAATCAAATGTGATCCCAGTTAAGTCCACTCCCTCCCACCACCCTCTCATGATTGTGTTGATGAGTGTAGATGGAGTGGATAGGGGAGAGGGTAGGGGAAGGGAGGAGCGAGTATGGGTGTAAGATTAAAACCATCCCCATACATTTGCTGCGTACGTTGGTTAATGGCCGTAGGTGTGGAGTTCAGGACAGGTCAGTCCCCATCCTCTTGTTCAAATTCTGTGCGATGCAAGAAGGGGCTTGGGCTTAGTTCCCATATCATTACTCCAGCTATCCACCACCAAACCATTTTCCTTGGGCTGATTAGGGTAACTAAGTTGGAACATTACGGCCAATTCAGTTTCCACACATGTGCAACATACGTTTCTTGACCAGGGTGAGTCTAGGTATTACAGCCAAGCTTAAAATAAAAGTACTGTATCCGCGTTCATGTTGTTTATGTTTGGCAGACACGATACTTAATTCTTTTTAAATATATGTTTAGATATCCGCCTGCAGTCATCTCACTTTTAGATCCAAACAATCTTCGTCTCCCGTGTCATCCGGCGTTCAGTGTTGGTGTGTATTGGGGAATAGCTGCAGAACTACTTCCGCCCAGCTGTAGGTAACATCTGTGCTTAATCTGTGTATTGAGAGGTGGAGGGGGTATTGGGGTGGGGGTGAGTTCGTCTGAAATTTCTTCTTCTCCGGCGTAGTTTCACATCAATTAATCGAATGTGGCCTACAATAAAGTCTGGAAATATTTCCTCAGGAGGAGAGCTAGCACATGTACCCTGACTCAGCTGTTCTAGATGAAACCAAGAGACATAGGCTGGCTTGCATTTTGTGTGCTGTAAGTTGTAAACATGACGACTGCTGATTGTGTAGTGCAGATCATTTTGTTTATTACTTTTTCAACATCATTTCTGACATTGCATCTGGGGAAACAATCCCCGCATTGAGACATACCAGCCAAGAGTTGTCCTGTTTTCTTCTTATCGTTTTTGCTTACCGATTTTGTTGGACATCTAATAAGACAGCAAGCTTGCTATGCGAAGTCATGGTAGGACCTTGAAGAGGTGACACTGATAAAACCTGTTGTTTACTGCCGTACTCTTATGAGAATATTGTCAGTCGGTAACCATTCGATCAGATAAAAAGGACTCAAATTTTGTGGCCCTTAATGCCCTGCTCTCATGGTGACCTCAGTTTCAATATACGCTCCCCATCTATGGCCTTGGTTTGATTCCGTAGGAGTCACCGGTATCGGCAAGTTCATGGGGGCTGTTTTTGAACGAATGTGGTGGCGCCCTCCAGAGGGAGAGTTCACTTACGCCGGCTCTGCGACGAAGCAAATATTGTGGTCAGTATGTGGCTTAGTAGGTGGTGTCATGCATATGTTGAATCAGACCAGGCACTACTGAACATGCCCGAATTGACTCGGCAGCAGTGCAGTGTCTCCTCCGGCGGGTTGCCACTTGACAACTTGACATTAACTGCTTCCAGTGGATTGCCGGTGCCGAGACTGCAGCGGGCCGGGCTGGGCTGTGGCTGTGGACGGCGGGCTCGGAATAAGCGGTGTGGGTGTAATTCCACTGTGGCACAGAAGATGTGACAGAAAAAAAAAATTAACTAAAACAAAACGAAACAAATAAAAAAACAACATTTTATCAGTTATATCTGAATTTGTCAGGAACGTATCTGAATGCTAGGCTTCTAAAATCAGAAGTACTGTGACTTACATTTAGAACAAAAACACTGGAAGATATAAAAGTTTGGAGCTGTTTCATGACCTGTGAATAAAGTTTTACTTTTGGCATTGTTCCCTTTACCTCAACAGAGATAAATGACATCCTCACCCATGACAATTGTGTCACCGAGAGACTGTCAGCAAAGACGGTTACTGCTCTCTCTTTCATCCCCACCGAAAGCTTTGAGATCGATGGATCTGGTCGCCCAGTGGTGGTAAATGGTGGTATTCTCTGTGTAGCCTGATGCCATGATGAAGAAAATTTGCCAGAACGCCTACCCCCCCCCCCCCCCCCTCCCCTGAGATTCAAAACATGCTACATTGCCTCAGTTTGATTTTATAGTCTGGAGGAATAGTGAAATCTATTTCAGAGTGGTTCAGACCACTGTCGGGAAATGCAAAGACTTGAATGACCCAGAGACATGCTGGTCAAGATGTGTGTGTGAGTGAGGGAGTGTGTGTGTGTGTGTGTGTGTGTGTGTGTGTGTGTGTGTGTGTGTGGGTGTGTGTGTGTGTGTGTTTCAGATACCTGCACTGATTTCCTGTTCATCATCTGAATTTCCTGTTCATCATCAAAACTTGAAAAACAGATTGATAGATCTGTTTTTCAACACAAAAGCGGTCAACATTATTGCGACTGTTTGTCCTTTCTTTTTTTTCTTTTTTCACAATACCAGTGACATTTCTTAAGAAAAAAATCAGGCAGTATGGAAGTAAGGCTTCTGACATGACAAATGGTGGCGATACCCTTGTCATCGAATGTCTACCATCTGAAACTACTTGGTATGATCAAATAAGAATTCAGACGCCATGAACTGTATATGTAGAATGGACATGCTGTTCTTTAATAAATAAATAGAGTAAGAGAATTAAAACATGTCCGGTCTTTTGATTTGAAAATACTTGCATACATACTTTCCTTTTCAAAATAGATTATTGAGCTGAATGTTTAAAGGTCAATGGTGAGGTGTAAGATACGTTTACATGAAACAAAATCAGTTTGGTTTGATTGCTTTAGTAATTAGGAAAAAAAGCAATTGTGCAGTACATGACCAATTATCTATCTATCTATCTATCTATCTATCTATATATATCTATATATATCTATATATATATATATATATATATATATATATATATATATATATATAACGAAGTATTAAAAAGGAATGTTAAAATCTCTACAAATTTGTTTCAAGCTTATTTTCTGGCTCTCTTCAGGATGATGTTTGGGTTGCCCACCGCCGGTGTTATATAGCGTGTGGGGCCCGGTTTCAGCTGTTTTCACGTGTGGGTTGGCTGCACGTGTTTTTTGAGATTGTCAGGTTGTTGTTCGGGGTGTATTCACTAACAACGATTTCCATTTATGCCTGCATTTGTTTACTATTTCTGTTTTAGTGTTTAGGGTTGCAAAGTGTGGCTTGCATAGTATTAGCCATTTTTCAGTTAAACATAAGTTGCATCTTTTTGAAATGTTACTGTATGGTGATGCCCTTTTTATTATTTTCCAGGATATATTGTAGTTTATTTTTGCGTCTTTAAGTTTCCAAATGTATTTGCTCAGTTCTGTTTGGTTTTTGTATTTTTCTTTATTAAATGACTGTTTGTGGTTTGCATATCTGGTTTTGAAGTGGTTTTCAGTAATCCCTATGTATGTTTCTTTTTCATTTTCTGATGTCACAGTGGCTTGGTATACAATATTGTTGTAAAGGCATTTATTGCTTAGGGGGCACTGCTCTTTTTTGGTGCAGTTGCAAGATTTCCTTTCTTCACCCTTCTTTGTTGTGTTGATTTTCATTTTGTTGGATGTATCAATTAGATTTTTGAGGTTAGGCATACATGAGTACGATAGTTTGACAGTGTTTTTGTTGAATATTTTAGACAGTTTGTGTTCTTTTGGGAACGAAGTTGTTAAGATTTTAAAGAATTCTTTCCCTATGTTTGTTTTGAGTTTCCCGTCGTATGGTGGGTTGTACCATATGATTTTTCTTTTCCTGTTTTTCTTACTTTTATTTATGTTGTTGTCTGGGTTGTATTGTAGTTTGTAATTGTACCCACTTTTTTGCATATATATATATATATAATATTTTCCATTTTGTGTATTATTCAAAGTTTGTGTTCAAATGTTACAAGATTTTGTGTTTGTTCGTTTGCTTCTTTTTATGTGTATGCTTATGTGTCAAGATTGGTGATGTGTGCTCTCACATTGCCTCTATATATGTATGCAAATAGTGAAGAAGTTATCGTTTTCTACAAATTGTTAAGTTGCTTCGAAGCAGAGATCATCAAGAAAGAAATGTTGTTTTTGACCAGCTACAATGATGTATTACCTAGTGACACAGATTGCCGGCTTTTACTTTCCATTAGAGTCACTCATCTGTGGTATTCATTGGTCCCACTGTGTTTTGATCAAGAGTGAAGAGTGTACGAGCTCAAATTGAAGACTGCAGCCGCGGAGTTGAGCTTCATCTATTTAATGGAAGCGTCCCTGAGAGTGTTGCTCCAACTGTCTGACTGAATCTGAGGGTATCCATGTCTTCCAGGCTTGACTGATTTTGGAATACATCATGAAACCAAGACTTTTTGTTTAGTCTCCGAAAGGCTTGGAGCTCCATTGTTCGTCTTCATCATCGTTATTAATTATCGTTAAGGAAAAGGTCAAAGTTTTCAGCTGTGTCCTGCTACCCTTAGGTTTGATTTCCTTTTACCTGCTTGTTACCAGCAAGTTCATAGGAATGTTGCTGAATACATGTAGTGGCAGCCTCCGGAGGGGGGGGGGGGGGGGGACGCTCATGCACGATGGCTCCTCGACAATGTAGTTATTTCGAAGGAAAGGGGGTTAGGTACCGGCAAGGACACAAACAAACAGAGTAGAGCACAATTTGTCCTGTACTTTGTTTGTGTGTGTCCTTGGTGGTACCCAACCCCCTTTCTTTCTAAATATTGCTTCATGTTCCGCCCTCAGTCACTTCACTTTGAAATTAATGTAGTTATTGTCAGTCCAAGGGCGAAACGAGATGAGGATGAGGTTGGAGGGTTTTTATTTGTTTATTTTTCAATCAAGGATAAACAAATCATTAACATTTGGTTTGCCTATTAAGTGTGGGCTTTTCATTGTTCTCTGCAGAACTGCTACAAAAATTAAGTCTTCTCACATTCCATTTTTCGTCTGTATGGAATGGACTATGTATCATTAAGTAAGTGATCGATCTACATATAGTTGAATAGAATGCACGGGATAATGCGTGCTTTACAGGTAATTTATTGAGTGCCAGCAGTGCGTTCTTCGTATGTAGTGTGTATGGAATCAAAACTAATTAACAGTAAATGATATTGACACTAGAATATAAAACAAAGCTACTTTTGTGATGATTTCATTTTGCAGTTTTGTTTTTATTGTTCGTTGCACGTGGCTGTTATGAAGTTAAAGATTATTTTCTTTTGCCTTGTTTTTAAGCTGTTCGTTCCATTTGGCTGTTATAAAGTTAAATATTAAAGATTGTTGTAACTGATGTGTGTGTGTGTGTGTGTGTGTGTGTGTGTGTGTGTGCGTGCGTGCGTGCGTGCGTGCGTGCGTGCGTGTGCGTGTGCGTGTGTGTGTGTGTGTGCTGGGGGGGGGGGGGGAGTGATACTTATATTGCTTTTTGCGCTCAGTGTGAAAAATACATCGAGAACAGCAACATGTAATTTTACCAAAACTGCAATCAACGTGCAAGTGCCCGTAAACAATAGAGAAGAACAAGATGAATCTTCAAACAAACTCTTAAAAAAAACTTATTGAAATGTACCAGTTTTTTTATTCCAATATTAGGAGCAATTGTACGTATTCTGCGTATTCAAATCTGTAAATAATGGAAAACATTATGTCTACCATTTGTATACTAACAATATAGTACAAACGAACAGCAATGTAAGAGAAAAGAAAAACTACATTTGTTTGAGACGTTTTAAAGGTGGTGTTGTCGCTTGTCTGGACAAACAAACTGATTTTCGCCTTGAACGTTTACTTGAACAAGTTGAAGACATTTTTTTTCGATGACATTTATTAAGTACGTTTTCAACATTGCTTATGACTTTATTGCAGGTTGTATATACATTTCATCTGAATATTCTGTGATATATGGCGAAGATAACATAAACGGGATGAGATAGTTAGAAAACAACTTAGCTTATATTGAAAGTGTATTTCCTAATTTACATTTGATCATATGTGGAGATGTAAATGCACGACAGACATGCACCACAATTTTAAGAGATTGGCGGATTTTTTTTTAATGAATTAGCAATGCCGAAAGAAAGGAGATCCAAAGACCTTCATTCGAATTGATTGGACACAATTTTGTAGATGCGTTACAAAAAAGCATGGTCTGTACATTGTAAACGGATGGAGAGAAGGCGACAAGGAAGGGCAGATAATCTGTGTGGCAAACAGGGGTATGGGCACTGTTGACTGATTTATTTTTTCAGCTTCTTTCTTTAATCACATTAATGGTATGTTTGGTGCAAATGGAAGTTATTCAGATCACACCCCTTTGGATTCTGTTTCTGACTTTTTTGAAAACAACTATGTGATCGAGGAAGAGGATGTTTTACTTACAGACAGGATACACATTATTTATAATGAAGAATTGTATGGTCAGTGTACTCACACTGTCATGGAAAAGGAATCAGAATCAATAAATTTCATGACTGCATTTTATACAGGGGAGAACGCTGGGTTAGACTGGATTGTTCCTTTTATACTAAAAAGTTGCAGAACCAGTGAGATTAAAGTTCCAAGACAAAGAATCAAGCATGCAGCCAACTTGGTTGGATAGACAATGTGAACAGTCAAAGCAAGATAAATGCAGGATTTGATGAATATCTCAAAGTGAAAATAGACTTCAATGCCTTGTGTTTATGCAAACAAGAAGAAGAGAACAATATCATTGTTACAGAATTGAATGCAACATGTATTGAAACAAATTCTAAATGTTTCTAAAAGAACAATAAATCCTTTACTAGCCAAACAAATAATGTGATTAGTTCTATTTCTCCACGATCATGGTGTCAGTATTTCAAAAATTTACTGAATACAGAAACAACCAAATAGACTGTATTTGTAAGGGAAGTTAAGAACACTCTCACTGGACATAACTCAGAAACTTGTCACGGATGTTTAAACTTTAGCATCGATGCTGAAATTTCCATAACCAAAAGTTATGATGCCATTAACGGAATAAAAGAAGGAAAAGCACCAAGACCTGGTGGCTTGCCTGCTGATTTTTTCTTCTATGCAAAAGATACGTTGATAAAAATTCGGCATCTGCTCTTCAACAAAGTATTCGAAACTGGGGAATATCCTGAAAGATGGAGAACAACGATATTTTCTTTTTCCATTAAATAAAAAGGAAATCGGAGCAATGTCAATAATTACAGGGGTGTTTTATTTATAAACGCTATCAGCAAACTTTACAGCTCTGTCATAAATAGAAGACTCGAACAGTTCTGTAATCGAAATAATATAATCCCTGATGCACAAGCTGGTTTTCGTAAAGAATACTCTACAACAGATAATACATTTGCACTTAATCCATGATACAAAAGTAATTGAACAAACAAGGAGGCCGTTTTCAGGCACTGTATGTGGACTTTTCAAAAGCATTTGACTGTATTCACAAGGACAACTACTTTATTTTTTGTTACTGAAAGGTGTGCATGGAAAATTGTTTAATATTTTACATGGAATGTACAAAAAAGTTAGCGCTGCAGTGTGTATAGGTACTATGACAACAGAATGTTTTGAATATGTCACTGTTGTCAAATATGGGTGCGTTTTAATCCTCTTCTGTTTTCTATGTCTCTGCCCCAGCTTCTACAAGACTTAATACATTGTAGTACACATGGGATAAATGTTTTCGCTGATTTACTGTTTTTTGTTTTGTTTTTGTTTTTATTGATGTATGCTGTTGATATTGCATTGTTCTAATGTTAGAATCTATTATCGATCTTCAAAAGAAAACAAAGTGTTGAGAAAAGTATTGCAAAAAATGGGGTCTCATGTAAATATGGAGAAAATTAAAATAGCCGTCTTTAAAATGGTAGCTTTATGAAAAAGTCTGAAACTTGGTATTTTACGGTCAGGAAATAAAGTCTGTATACTCATGTAATTATCTTGGTACAATTCTACAACCTGAAATTGGATTAAATTAAATAAAGAAATAAGTGCTAAAAGCCCTTCAAGCACGTTCAGCGATTAAAAGATTACATCTAAGAAACGTTTTTATGTTTTCTTTTTTGTTTGTTTGTTTCTTCGTTTTTTTTTGGGGAGAGGATTAAATAAGAAACACTTTTACACATATAAAATACCTGAGATTGAGAATAACTGAAAAAAAAATCATATCTAGATCTCTGAAAACAAAAGATTTAAGGTTATTAAAAACAAGAAATTTACGAACAACGCTAAAAGCAACAAATAAAATTATAAAGACCGCTTCATGTGTACAGGTCATCTGGCATGGTACACATCGTCATCAGCACTTGCACTGAAGACCATTGATGGGTAGGGCTGAAGAATCTGAAACCTTATCCCTGGGGCTTATTCCTGGCCATGCCTGAACACACACACACACACACACACACACACACACACACACACAACACACACACACACACACACACACACACACACACACACACACACACACACAGAGGATGAAGATGCTCAGATTGTTAATGGGGAAAACAATAGGGAAGAAACCCCCCACCTCTCCCATAGCCGAGTTCCAAATGTCAAGGACAGGATCGCTAAGCACAGGGTACTACTGGAGTGGAAACTTTATTTGTTACTTCAAGCTTCTGGAAAAGATCACTTCTTAAAACCGACAGATCCAGACTCAATAGTGCTATTGTGTTCAAGCCAGAGAGAGAGACAGAGAGAGAGAGAGAGAGAGAGAGAGAGAGAGAGAGAGAGAGAGAGAGAGAGAGAGAGAGAGTAGTGGATACAAAAACGAAACTGAAACGAAATTTTATTTTGCCAGGGTAATGAGACAAGCAGTGGCAGTGGCGGTTGTAAGAGAAGGCCTCAAAACATACTGGGAAACTAAAAACGGCACAGACTTGAGAAACGTATTTCTCAGAGCAGTTTGAAAATTATCTAAAGACTACACAATTCCAGGTGACGACAATGATTTTTTTTCTTGTAACATGACAAATGTATATTTTGCCACTTTAAGTAACACCCTCACTAAAATGAAATTGAAATTGGAGCTGGAATCTTGAAACCAAATAAACTGTGGACTTAACCAGGAAACCAATGAAGGTTTGAAAGTGTGTTCTCATAAAATGTGTATCATTGTACAAATACGTTTCATATAGTCCTTTATGCTGGGAAAACGTCAAATAATCGGGCTACTGGCATTCATTTTTAAACGAAAGAGAAATGAAAGCGAATATATCTGTTACCATAGTATAACTATCCGTAACTATTTTCCCAAGTGGTACACAAATGTCCTTAATGATTGAATTGTAATGTTACCTCCCATGAAAATTCTAACATTTAACCTAAACACGCTCGGTTTAGAGCAAATCCATCGATCAAAGACCACATCTTTATACTTCCTTCTGCTGTTCATTTTTTTTTCTCACAAAAAGATAAAATACTGTACTGTTTGTTTAGATTTGTCTCTTTGTAGAACATGAGAAAACCTTTGATAAATTTGATAAAGGATTTTTGCGGCAAAAGCATTTTACCAATGGTATTCATGGTAAAATACTAAATGTCATTAGACACATGTACGCAAATGCAAAGTCATGTGTGGAAGTTGGAAATCTCTATTATGATTATTTCTAATTCTTTGCTAGAGTTTGTCAGGGTTAGGACGTATCCGCAATATTATCTGCGACATATTTGCAAGATTTCTTAGCATTCATTTTTAGGAAAAAAAAGTGAATGGTATGACCTCCTTAAATTTAACATGTAGAAAATTTATTGTAGTATCTACGAATATGTGATGCTGAACATTTTCTTTTTTTTTTTCTTGTCATATGTCGACGACAAGACAAACTGCTGAAAGTGCTGAAGACTCACAGTAAGCCTTAGATGATATGTCACAGCATTTCTCTTTTAAGGACACTAAAAACAAAAAAGTGTGATTTTTCAGGAGGTAAAAAACCCACTTTCTCATAATGGTCAAAACATGGAAAATCATTGCAACTTTAAATATCTGGGTACTTACTTTATTGCAATAACAAGCTTTTAATCGTTGACCAGAAACTAAGTGTATGAGAAGGCTCCTCGAGCTAAGTTTGTACTTATAATAGATATACCGATTCAAAGTGGCCGATGTTGTAACATACCAAGAGAAGAACGAGTTTATGAGTTGTGTCAGTTGTCAGAGCTTGGAGATGCATTTCATCACGCTTTTAAATGTATTTACTTCAACAGCTTACGGAATACCCTAATTTGTTTGTGTTCCTCCTTAGTGTTCCACTAAGGAGGAAGAGCTGAAGAAGAAGAACACACCAAGACTGTCCTTTCCGCAAATGGATACCCTGCATGGATGTGGGACAACCCTCGAGTTCGCTACCCTTCTTCTACAGATGCGGACACTGTGAAAGTGGGGATCCCTTACATTAAAGTCTCAGAGCGTCTAGCCAGGACCTTCCAACAACATGGATGCAAAGTATTCCACAAACCCACCAACTCCCTACGCCAGCAACTGACCCATGTCAAAGACAAAACGGACCCCCTCAAGCAGTGTGGTGTAGTGTACCAGGTAGGGTGTCAAGACTGTACCCGTACCTACATTGGCGAGACAGCAAGACCACTCATCACCCGTCTACAGGAACACCAAAACCGATCTACTTCTGCCATATATGAACATATACAAGCCACAGGCCACAGTTTCAGCCCCCAAGAAACCAAGATCTTATCTACAGAGCCCCTCCTCACAAAATGAAAAGTTAAAGAAGCCATCGAAATTAAGACCAGACGCCCCAGCCTGAACAGAGATCAAGGCTTTGAACTCCCCCCCCCCCCCCCCCCCCCCCCCCACCCATCTACAATCAGATCCTACAACCGTTTACCCCACAACGTCGTCCCATCAAGCCTCACTGCCACAACAGCAACAGTGAGCTGAATAAGACAGGGCGACCCTGTCGAAATATTCTCCAAGTAAGTTTTTGATTCTGAGTCTGTAACTACTTTTCTAATGTCTTTATCATCATCTTCATCAACATCATAATTTTCGTCGTCATTGTCATCGTCCGCGTAACATCGTCGTTGTCGCTATTGTCAGCATTGATATTATATTCTAGATAGTCCCATCATCATCATCATCATCATCATCATCATCATCATCATCATTTAACCATCGTCATCGTCATCAACAACAACAACAAAAACAACAATAACAGCACAACAACAATAACAACAACATCGTCAAAAACAACAACAACGAAATCGACGACGTCAACACAACAATTCCCACAACCACCACAACAACCTTGTTATGATCGTTATCGTTGTCGTTGTCGTCTATATTCTTGGTTTGGACATTCAAAAATATTTCTTTGAGAAAAACAGGAGAGGAGTGAGGGTGGCAGGAAGGTAGAGGATGGTCAGCGAAATAGAGCAGTCAACATCAGGGAGAAAGGTAAAAGACAATAGCCGCGCCACACACACACACACACACACACACACACACACACACACACACACACACACACACACACACACACAGAGAGAGAGAGAGAGAGAGAGAGAGAGAGAGAGAGAGAGAGAGAGAAGAGAGACAGACAGACAGACAGACAGACAGACAGACAGACACGTGAACAGATACACACATCGTGGATTTTTCCCTGATGAATTAATACGGTCCGTCTTCAAAACTCCTAGCATTTTAGGTCAGGTAATTCAATTTTAATACATATCACAAAAGCAAAAAATATATGTTTGCAAGCGAGGTCCGTGACAAGCAAGGGCTTTGGACAAACATTGTGGATATCAAATTCTGTAATATTGCATTCTCTTGTGTGTTAGAAACCCAGGGCACGCCTAATGTAAATCGATTTAAATATTCTATATTGAATAACATACGAGAGGAAAGTATTCTGCTCTGTCTTCGCGGGCGCGCGCGCGCGCGCGCGCGCCACACAACACACACACACACACACACACACACCACACCACACAACTCACACACACACACACACACACACACACACCACCTCTTAATGACTTTCAGTATTACAAGAAAGTAAAAGATATTTATAATCTGCGATCATGCCTAACAAAACAAATTACTCCAAACAATATTATTTTGGTAACGATTGAATGATCATGACTTGGAAGTACAGGAAGTAATTGCTGTGAAATAGCAGCAAAATTGAAACAGGCTAAGCGAATTTCGTAAAGTAGCGGAAGATAAACAAAGTACCTTATTGAGTATTCTGCATTGCTTGGGTTTGCAGAGAATAATGTCTGTACACCATTTTTGTTTGAATGCTCAGTGTTGACCTCGCTCTATCAGGAGAAAAGTATTGAGATGAATACTTTGAAAATGTCAATCCTGTCTTGTATGGTCCGTATGTTGCTGAAATTGCAATTGTTATTTCGCAATCACAGGTTGCAAAATTTGTATAAAGATCAACAATTTTGTGTACCACAAACATTGTTTCACTTATGTAAATATGCATAAATCCGATTTGGGTTTGAAAGTACTGACATGGATGATACGTTGAGTGTGGAGGTGTTTGTTTTTGTTAAATGTCTAAAATCAACTGACGATGAAAAGACGTTAATAAACCACTGAACTGAAGTGAACGGAGTTGAGTGTTCTGTATACGATTGATTAAAAAAAAACAAACTTCTTTTCCGTCCATACCTGGACGCCTTCTCTTTCATAGAATATGAATCACATCACACACACACACACACACACACACACACACACACACACACACACACACACACACACACACGCACACACACACACAGAGAGAGAGAGAGAGAGAGAGAGAGAGAGAGAGAGAGAGAGAGAGAGAGAGAGAGAGAGAGGTAAATATATTTTCTAAACTGACGTAAACAACATGAGTCTGTTTTATCTTTTCGGGCATCTTTCCTTCCAGACTAGATTAGGGATATATAGTTCTCATCTCTATTGGGAACAGCAAGGCACAGTGTGTATATTGTAAGTCAACGTGAGGCTGCAGAGATTGTAAGAAATGTGTGGCACACTGAGACAAAGGAACAGTTTGTATATTGTAAGTCAACGTGAGGTAGCAGAGATTGTAAGGAATGTATGCACACTGAGACAGGCACAGTGTATTAGTCAACGTGAGTAGCAGAGATTGTAAGGATGTATGGCACACTGAACAGAGGCACAGTTTGTATATTGTAAGCCAACGTGAGGTAGCAGAGATTGTAAGGAATGTATGGCATACTGAGACAGAGGCACAGTTTGTATATTGTAAGTCAACGTGAGGTAGCAGAGATTTAGGAATGTAGGACATGAGACAAGCAAATTGTAATGTAGCCAACGTGAGGTACAAGATTGTAAGGAATGTATGGCATACTGAGACAGGCACAGTTTGTATATTGTAAGTCAACGTGAGGTTAGCAGAGATTGTAAGATATGTGTGGCACACTGAGACAGAGGCACAGTTTGTATATTGTAAGTCAACGTGAGGTTGCAGAGGTTGTAAGGAATGTGTGCACACTGAGACAAAGCCTGGAAACAACGGCGTTGTAGACCTGTTTGAAACAGCGAATTTTGTTTGCTGAAATATATTTTTCTGTGACACTGTTTGAGGCTAACTTTGAAAAAAAAGTATTTTTGAATCTCTTAGAAAGTGACTGATGTCTAGAACTGAAGTATGATTTATGCGAAACTTAGTAAAAATAATTCAAAGTAGGCCTATAGAATCTTAAAGCAACACCAAAAGTTATAAGTCATAGGTCGGACTTCCTTTTGTTTGTTACAGTGGGTGTGTTTCACTGTTCACTGACCGAGAGTCTCTCTTCTCTCTCTCTCTCTCTCTCTCTCTCTCTCTCTCTCTCACTCTCTCTCTCTCTCCTCTCTCACACACACACACACACACACACAACACACACACACACACACACGCATACACACTCAGTAAGCACGCACGCGCGCGCGCGCGCGCGCACACACCACACACACACACACACACACACCCACACACCTTGTTCTTGCTCGCGCATACTTATATCATTTACTTCTCCATAATCTGGCTGGTATGTACTATAACAGTCTCGAGAGTTCACTTCGCTGTCGTTGTAACCCTTCGTAGTGAACACCCCAAAAGCGTTTAAAATTGACCAGGAACCGACAAATTTGATATAAGCCCATGAGGCCGACTTTCTCTACCCAGTGAACACACAAAATTCGTACTTTACCCCTGGAACATCATCAGAAGAGAGATCAGAGAGTTCTTACATTCAGTTCCGTTCAAAGGAGTGACTGGCCTGACAACTTCAATCCCTTTAATGTTAGATAAGTAGAGGGATAACTGTCAGTACCATGCCGTTCGCGATCGGAATGAGGATAATGTTACTGATGGAATTTGGAAGATGAGACAGCACCCTTTGTCATGCCGAGAGATTTTTGTTGTTGTTGTTTTTTCAGCGACCAGGGAGTGGTCGGTTTTGTAGCGCAGACAGAAGTCTGCTAGGGATTCATGAATTCCCTAGGGGTAAGTTGCCAGTTGGGAAATCATAAATACATACAGAGAAAAGCGAAATTATTCATAACAGAATGTAAACGATTGATGTGATTAACCAAAAAAGAAAATAAATGGATTGAGATCGTTCAATGAAAAGCATTCTGTGAAAACGCGTAATTGGTTTATAAAATGAAAAAGAAAAGAAAAAATGTTTTATTGTCAGATATTTTTTGGTGAATATTTCAGTTTGTATCCCCAACTGTAGGTAGGGATATGCTGGAAACGGAAGGCTATGAGTATGATGTGTTGCCATGTTTTGTTGTATAATGTCTTAAGGGAGAAAACACATGGTCCAGAGCTAACGTTAGGACTTGGGGTTTCTTTCCACAAAACCTCAGCTTACATCCAGTGGACGAAGCTTGATTCTCGCTGATGTAACTTTACACAAGAAACAATATCCATATACAACTATTTAGTGTTCAAACAGAAAGAACGAAATATGCAATGCTCTATGTGTTGTAAATTGATAAAAAAGGAAATTAATAGTAAACATTATTCAAAGTGTTTATGAAACATAGGAATGAAAGTTGCTCCAAAGACCTGCATGTTGTTTTGCTATGCGTTAATTGGCATTGTGGTTTTTGTTTTGGTAAAGGGGGCACACAAAGTGGATTCTTGTTTCCTCAGTCTCTCCTTTGAATGAATGGAGTAGATGTGTGCGTATGGAGTAGATATGCTGTGTTTGTCATTGTATGTATGCAAATGCGGTGTGCGACACCCTTTCCTCAGTCACCAATCTTACACTAGGCAGATCACCACGCCAAACCCATTGCCTGTGTCTATACCCCCTTTGAAAAGCTTAATACATGTTGTTTTGTGCTGATGCTAACTATTTTTATGCCGTGGGTTAACACACACACACACGCGCGCGCGCGCGCGCACGCACGCACGCACGCACGCACGCAGGCACGCACGGACGCACGCACGCACACCACACACACACACACACACACACACACACACACACCACACACGCACACATAAACGCACGTACGGACGTAGGCACGTACGCACGCACACAAACACACAACGCGATGATATATGAGAGAGAGGATAGATAGATAGATATTCAGAGAGAGAGAGAGAGAGAGAGAGAGAGAGAGAGAGAGAGAGAGAGAGAGAGAGAGAGCTCTGTTTGGTTCTTCTGCGCTAGAAAGGGCAGATCCAGCAGCAGAGTGGAAAGATGCCAGAGTATGAACCTCACAGTAGACTTGGCTGACACGCTGACCTTGCAGGTTTCTGTTGATTACTTGACGGGAGCACACACACACACACACCACACACACACACACACACACACACACACACACACACACACACACACACACACACACATCTATATATTAATCTATCTATCTACTTATCTATCTATCTGTCGATCGATCCAACGATCTATCTATATATCTATATATATTATCTAGATCTCTTGTTATCTCTGTCTGTCTGTCTGTTTGTCTGTCAGTCTATCGATTTACATACACACACGCACAGACACGCGCGCACACACACACACACACACACACACACACACACACACACACACACACACACACACACCCTAATATATATATATATATATATATATATATATATATATATAATACGTATGTAAATAAAATAAGTATTTATCTCTATCTAACTCTCTATCTATCTATATATCTATACAATGATTAAAGAAAGGCACAGCCAAAGTTAGGTAGGCACTCAAGGTCTGATCAGCGCGTTGGGCAAACGTGTAGGTCAGGCATTTAAGTCATAGCCACGAGACCCTCTTCTTAAATCCTCTCATCTTAGTTATGAATTCATTTATCAATCAGCTTAAAATTATGTGCAGTGTGGTCTCAAAACTTAGTGGATGCGGTGTAGCGTATATGGATTAGTCCGTACACAGTGACGCCTTGAGGAAACAAACTGAAACTGATCTCTCTCTCTCTCTCTCTCTCTCTCTCTCTCTCTCTCTCTCTCTCTCTCTCTCTTTCTCTCTCTCTCTAATAATGATAATAAGCTATAGATATACACACACCAGCCCTATATGCTACTTCCTCGTCGATATTGGCAGTTTGTGATGACCTGCTATCAAGGTAAACAAACGTATCTGCCTTTGTAAGCGTGTGACCATTGACTGTGATGATTGGCTCTCTGTAGGAGGTTGCAGGAGGTTGTTGATGCAGTAGTTCAGTCTTGTTCATGCTGATTGTGAGCCTAAAGTCGTCAAAGTCTTTGGCAAGCTGGTCCATAACCTCTTGCATGTCGGAGTATGTGGCAGCATTCAACGCCTAGTCATTGGCGAAGAGAAAATCACGGATAGTGTCTTCCTGGACTTTGGTTTGGGCTTGTAGCCTCCTCACGTTGAAGAGCTTTGAGTTGGGTTGATAGGTGAGTTTAACGTCCTATCGTCCTGAGGCCCTTAAGGACAAGGTCCACTTGCAGGCATAGGTCTGCATCTTCTGTGGCAACTGTCGTCGCTGGGCAATAGTGGGCGAGTTCGTCGTATGTCTCTCTCAGAGCTCTTGTTTCTTTTGAACTCTAGTTCAAGTTCGGCTGTTGGTCGGCCGACGACGCGCGTCGGTGTATTTGGCTTCTTTCTCGAACCAAAGGGCCGTCTTCACGACCACGAGGCGGCCTTCTTCGTGTTCGGGTGGCGATGGTCCTGTGCCACGTGAGGCCGCCTCAAGAAGAGAGCTGGACGAAGTCGCTGGAGCGCTGCATGAGTCCCTAAAATTCGGCGAGTACATGCAGACTACGGCCGAGAGGGCAAATGTTCAGCCCAACGCCATAAGGAGTGCCCCCCATGGCTGCCTGGCTCAGAACACGGTATCCTAGGTCACGGTAATCGTTGTCAGGCAGCGCTCCATCGCCGATCGCCCCACATCTCCAGGAGCCGTCCCCCCTGGCGACACAGGCCAGATCCGCCATCACCATATGGCTGGAAAGATCGCTGCGCCGCCAGACACTGACCTCTCACATTAGTGTCCTTCAAAGGAGATCTGTCACCTCTCCCTTGGCGTCCGCCGCTATGCCACTCTTGAAGCAAACGAATAGCTTTCCATCAGCCCGGTATTTAAAGCCAGCTCACAATGTCACCATCTTGGAAAGCATCAGTTTCGAAGAAAACGTCAAACTAGAGAGGGCGGGGCTAGCACGCAGCCTTGCTATTGAAACAGGGAATGGCTGAGAGTACCCTCCCTCATCCTGCACTCTTGCTTGCATACCGTCATGGAACTACCTGACCACTGAAATACGCTTTGAGGGGCATCCAAACTAGGCCGTGATCTCCCACAACCCAGGCAGTGTCGAATGCCTTGATGAGATCCACGAACGTGGGGTGAAGGCTGTTATTCTGCTCCTGACATTTCCCCCTGTAAGTGCCGTGCAGTGAAAATCATGTTCAAGGTGCTGCGATCCCTTTCCTGAATCCTCACTGGCGCTCAGGTAGCAAGCTTTGCTCGAGGGGCTGATTAACAAGGTAGAGTTGGATTCTGACCAGAATCTTTCCAGCGATGCAGAGCAGTGAGATGCCACGGAATGGTAATGATGTTTGCGAAGACGCCTATATCAGTGACATCAGCAAACAACGCTACGTTTGGCTGTGTGCGTGTGTGTGTGTGTGTGTGTGTGTGTGTGTGTGTGTGTGTGTGTGTGTGTGTGAAGTGGGAGTACACCTGACGGGGGGGGGGGGGGGGGGGGGGGGTTCTTATACAGGTAATGTGCAGTGGCAGAAACGGAGCGATCACTCAATCCCTCACACCACCAGACTACAAGTGGAAGAGATTACAACAATACTTTTATTCACATTACAATTATTCACTCGCACTAGCACTCTACACGGGGTATGGATCCTAACAAAGAAGAGAAAAGATAGTCGAGAGAGGAAAAAAAAAGGGGCATAGAAGAGAAAGGCACTATTCAGAACTAGCTGACCTAGGGGACAAAGTAAACTGAATAGCCCCCCCCCCCCCCCCCCCCCAAAAAAAAAAAAAAAAAAAAAAAAACTCCCAAATATCCTGGGATCCCGCTACTGTCCCAACCTAACCCGCTAACCCGCTACAAGGACATTCAGCAGAATAACAGAAGAAAGACAGTTCTAGAAGCAATGCTACATCCACCAGGACCTACACAGCTAGAGTTAAACAATTTTTTAAAAAAAAACGCCGTGCAGCGAAAATCATGTTCAAGGTGCTGCGCTACTGTCCCAACCTAACCCGCTAACCCGCTACAAGGACATTCAGCAGAATAACAGAAGAAAGACAGTTCTAGAAGCAATGCTACATCCACCAGGACCTACACAGCTAGAGTTAAACAAATTAAAAAAAAAAAAACGAATCAGTGACAGGCTTTAAACCCACGCACACGCACGCCAGACCCACGTCCACACTACACGAGATGGAAAACTCAACTCGAGTCCATGAGCCGAGGAGGTTCGCAGAGGGAGGTGGATCCTGTAGAGGGGTGACGTTCGTAGTGGGCTGGTCTTCCAGTCCGAGGTGAAGTAGATGTCTCAGTGAAGGAGACAACAACCACCAGTCCGCAGGTCTGAGTAACGACTGGTGCCTGGGCGGAGGATGACTGCAGGGTCCGTAGATGCTGGTCGCCCAGCCAGCCCAAGACCGGAGCTGCAGCTGAAGAAAAAGGGCGAAAAATCCCGCCCTATGGCGGAGATCAGTCTCCAGATAAGAAGTCACCACCCTATAGTCCTTGTAGTCAGTGTGTGGCAACATAGTGGGTCCGGCAGTGCGTCACAGTATGAAGGGTCACAATACCGTAGATAATGTCAACAATGTTTTTGTCACTACAAAAGGGCAAATGAACTAGAATAACTTCTTTCCCCTTTTCCTTTGCTTTTACTGGACCTGTACTAAGGATAATTTCCTTAGTCAACAAAAGCTCCAATGAAAATAAACACAATTAGAATTCATCCCTACGTCTGTCACACAAACATATAAGACAAGGACACAACAAGAACGGAACCACATATGGGGCGATACAGCAGGAATTCCACACTCCGCGGTCTAAATGTTTAGCCGTTCGCACGCTCATGCGTTCCACGATCCGTCTCGTGTCTGCGAAGCAACAAGGAAAAATGAAACTAACATTTCTGATATCCTTCCGGCCAAAATCACATATTGAGCGAAAGACAATATTTATCACATCATTCCAGTCTGACACCTTTGGAACTGAGGGGAGATAAGCATTGACTCAACCTGTGTAATCAGAAAAAAAAACAACAACACAGCTTCCATTGACCGAAATGAAGGGATATTATATAGTAAGTGATTTTCAACTTAGTCCAAAGTAACAGAACCCCTAGCCGCTAAGGACCGAAAACGCAATTAAAGATAATGCGTTTCTACAATTCTACAACAAGATGCATGTCTCGATACAAGTTCCACATCTGCTCCCCCTCTTTGGAGCAGTTACACACCGAAAAGGTGTGCCAGAGCCAACAGCACATGAAGGGAAAAGAAAAACCTCTCAACCGCTGAAAGGTTAGAAAACCCAAATAAAACAAAACTGTCCAAAACAGAACATATAGTTACCAAAATGCGGGTGGGCGAGGTGAGAAACGGTTCGCTCCTCAGTCCAACGAAGGGTGGGAGCCGAAACAGTGCCGGTCCACACCGAAGGGGACTCCAGGTCAGGGAGGACCCGAGGTGGTTCTTCCAGCTGGCAGGGATAGGGATCCCAGAGGTGTCCAGTGGAATACTTTCCGACCCGCTGAAGGGCGAAAGACTCTTCCACACAACCCACACCGAAGTGGATAAAGAAAAGTGGGCCCAGCTGGCAGAGATGGAGATCTCTCCGACTCGACGGTCCGTAAACGAGTACCACACCACCAGCCTAAACAAGATGGCAACAGGTAAAAACAGCTCACCTGTGGCACCTGACATCAGTAATTTTGATTATTTCAATCGACCAATTTAAAAAGTTCTTTTAGCAGTTAGAAAGATACAAATTAGAAAAGCTGTTGGGCCGGATGGAATAATTGGAGAGTTGTTAAAAAATGCAGGTGAATGTGTTGCAGATTTCTTTGTTTCATTTTTAATGCTTTATTTCTGAAAGGTATATTCCCTGACACTTGGACCGAAAGTATTGTGCTTCCTCTGTACAAAATAGATGTCAACAACCCTAACAGTTACAGGTGCATTTCGTTGTGTAATATTAGTAGTAAAATTTATAGTACAGTTATTGATCATCGTTTAGAAGAGTAGGTTGAAGAAAATAACATTAGTGGGGAATATCGAGCAGGATTCAAAAAGAATTATTCAACAATTGATCACATGTTTACTTCGTTAGGCTTTGTTCAAAAACAGTTCTCTTCTGACGGAAAATTATATATTGCATTTATTGATTTTTGAAGGCTTTTGATACAATAAACAGGAAAATTCTTTGGTCAGTTCTACTCCAAAATGGTATAAATGGTAATCTATATCATTGCTTCGAAAATAATGTGTAATGATGTTAAAGTTAAGGTACGGTGTGGATGTAAACTAACTGATTTTATCATGTGCACTTACGGTGTTAAGTAAGGTGATGTGTGCAGCCCGGTTTTATTTTCTTTGTTTATCAATGAACTTGCCCAGAAATAATTCAAAACGGTAAGCATGGTGCAATGTTTACAACCAAGTATTTTGAGCTCGTTGTCTTACTACTAGCAGATAATGTTGTTCTGCTATCAGAGACAGTGATTGGGTTGCAAACTCAGTTGAACAGTCTGCAACACGCAGCTTTGTATCTTGATTTAAAAGTGAATTTAAGTAAAAGCAATGTAATTGTGTTTAGAATATGTGATATTTAGCAGCAAGAGAAAATTGGACACATGATGGTTAGTTCTTCGCTTGTGAAGATTATTAGGAAGTTCCCGCCAGGGATGGGCGGCACGCCCTTTGATGACTAATTAGTCCAATTCGTGATCTAGAGGATCTGTGGCATTGTGGGCAGGTGTAGATCTGGCCTGCGTTGTTGGGCTGCGGACCTGGGTCCTGCCTTCTCCTTCTCTTCTCCTGGATGTTCTGTCGTCTGGTTTCCTCGAAGTGTTGGGATCCCCTGAGCGTTCAAGCTCTCCAGCTACCTTCATCTGATGCTGACTGCTCCCAAGTCTTGGGGTTGATGTCTGCTTAGGATAGTTGCTACTTCAGTTGGTCCTTGAATCTTTTCCGTGGTGCGCCTGTATTCCGTATGCCTTGGACCAACTCCCCATAGAATACTGCTTTAGAATGCGAGTGTCAGGCATCCGGGTGATGTGCCCTGCCCAGCGAAGTTGTTTTAGCATGAGCATTGACTCGATGCTTTGCAGTTGGGCTCTTTCTAGGACTTCTATGTTCGTCACGTAGTCCTTCCACTTGATGCCCATGATGGATTGGAGGCATCTCTGATGGAACTGCTCCAGCCGCTTTATTTGTTTCCGGTACAGCACCCATGACTCTGATCCGTATAGCAGTGTGGACAGTACAGCAGCTCGGTAAACTTGCAACTTTGTGGAGAGTCGCAAGGAATGTTTTTTTAATACTCTGTTCTGTAGGCGGCCAAATGCACTGCTCACCTTTGAGAGGCGGTTGTCCACATCTTTGGTCACCGTAGCGTCGTTCGATATGACGCTGCCCAGGTAGGTGAAATGCTCTACCGTATTAAGGGGATGGCCATCGATACTTATGTGGAGAGCAGTGTACGCGGTCCCTGGTGCTTTTTGGTTGAGGACTTCAGTTTTCTTCAGACTTATAGTCAGGCCGAATGCCTTGGCTGCCTGTGAAAAAACTGTCTACGATGACCCGCAGAGCTTCTTCTGTGTGTGCCAGGAGGGCGCAGTCATCTGCAAAGAGCAGGTCCAGGATAGCTTCATCTGAGGTCTTCGTGTGGGCCATAAGCCTTCGTAAATTGAATACGCTGCCGTCGGTCCTAAATCTGATATAAATCCCCTTGTCTAAATCTTCCCTTGCTTCTCTCAGCATCATGCTGAAGAAGATCGCGAAGAGCGTAGGGGCTAATACGCAGCCTTGCTTCACTCCATTGCTGATTGGGAATTCTTCAGAGTAATCACCATTGCACTTGATTTGACCCATCTGTCCTTCGTGGAGTTGTTGTAGGATTGCAAGGAACTTTGGGGGGCATCCCAGTTTGGTCATTATTTTAAAAAGGCCATCTCTGCTGACTGTGTCGAAGGCTTTCGTGAGGTCTATAATTGCTGCATATAGGTTCACATTCTGTTCTCTGCAGTTCTCTTGGATCTGTCTCAGCACGAAGATCATGTCAGCTGTTCAGCTGTTCCTCTATTTGCTACGAAGCAGCACTGGCTCTCCGGGAGGATTACCTCAGCAATGGATGGGACGAGCCTGTCCAGAAGAACCCGGGCGAGGATCTTGCCAGCAATGGAGAGCAGTGTGACGCCTCTGTAGTTGGAGCAGTCTGATTTGGAACCCTTATTCTTATAGAGGGAGACAATCACTGCATCCCGCATGTCCTGTGTCCTTCATTCCAACACGATGTGAATAGCTCCTCAAGCTTCTGAATGAGGGTGTCTCTTCCATGCTTGTATACCTCTGCTGGGATACCGTCGATGCCTGGAGCTTTGTGACACTTCAGCATCTTTATTGCTGCCTTGATGTCTTCATGTGTGGGGGCGTTGTCCAGGTCCATCTTTACCTCTTCCTGAGGTATGTTGTCTATAGACATTGCTTCTACAGTCCTCTCTTTCCCGAACAAGTTTCCGTAATGTTCGGTCCATCGGTGTAGTATAGCTTGCTTGTCGACAAGTAGGCTTGTTGCCATCCGAAGAAACGCAGTGGTGCCTGCAATTGGTAGCTTGCCAACACGAAGCGATTCATAGAAGGCTCTGGAATTTCCCTGATCAGCATACATCTGTGTGCGTTCCGCCAGTGCTACCACCATGAATTTTCCATGACTCTCAATTTTGCTTGCAGTTTGCTGCAAGCTGTTCTGTAAGCCATTTTGGTCTTCTGGTCATTAGGAGAGCTGAGCATATTGTCATGGCATGACCTCTTTTCCTCGAGGAGTTCTTGTGTCTCCGCGTCGTTTCCATCAAACCAATCCTGATTTGTCCGTGTTGAGAAGCCAACTACTTTTTCTGTGACTTCCTGAAGGATGGGTTCAAGTTCCTTCCATTGGTCAAGGGGTGCATTTACTGGGGCGGTGGTGTTTCTCAGCCTTTCGTTTCTTCCCTCTGGAATTCCTCCTCCAACATTGACAGCTTGTCGACCTGAAGTTTCTTTAGCTTTGGGCCTCCCTTCCTCTCTTCTGGTTTCAGGGTTAGCCCGAGCTTTGCACGAACTAGCCTATGATCCGTGTTGCAGTCAGCGCTCGTCATGACCCTCGTATGAGTGACATCCTTAGCATCCTTTTGGCGCACCAGGATATAATCCAGTAGATGCCAGTGCTTGGACCTTGGGTGTCTCCAGGTTGTTTTGTAGCGGTCTGTCTGCTGAAATAGGGTGTCCGTGATAGTCAGACCAATCTTACTGCAGAACCCCAGAAGCATCCTTCCGTTTTCGTTGCAATTGCCCACTCCGTGTCTTCCCATTATTACCCAATTCCATCTTTCGAAGTCTCTGCCCACTCTAGCGTTGAAGTCGCCCATGATCAGAATTTTGTCTTCCTCCTCGATGCTCAGCACTAGATTTCTGAGCACTAGATTGGACACATAATCATGCTGTGATGCCTGTTGTGAATGCTTATAGATACTTAGGTATACTGTTTTCAACAAAACTCAGTTTCACATTGGCATGCAATGACCTGGTAAGTAAAGTCAAGAAAGCTCTGCTCTGCATTATGAGGAAACTTTATATTTTGAAGAATTCTAATTTAAATGTATGTTGAAGTTTTTTGATTCCCAGGTTTAACCTATTGCTCAGTATAGTGCAGAACTTTGGGGACTAGATGATGCAGCCCGTCATTGTGAAAAAGTGCACCTGTTTGTCTTGAAAAAAATTTCGGAGTTGAAATGCGAACACCTAATGATTTTGTCTATGGAGAGACCAACAGATATCCCATCTATTTAAATTCTGTATTGATCTGTATTCGATATTGGTTAAAATTAACAAAGGTGAATGATAATAGATTACCACGGAAAACTTATATGATGTTATACGACCTAGATGCAAGGGACAAAAGAAATTAGGTTTCAAATATCCGATGTAAATTGTATCAATTTGGATATGGTTATGTTTGGATGAACCAAGGCGTGCAAAATGATAGATTATTTCTATGTGAATTTAAAGACAGGTTGATTGCGTACAGGTGGTAGGAATGGGACGCTGACATCGAAAATAGCGATAGATTTACCATGCATCGGACATTAATTTTGTGTATGGTACACGATGTTAAACTTTATCTGCAAATGGATGTAGGTAAACGCTTGAAGTTTACAATGACCAAATTTAGACTAGGAATTTTAGACATTGCACAACACCAATATCGTTACAGTAAATATACTGCAATGCAATAAGTTGTTTATTGTGATAGGAATATTAATTGATGAATGGTCGTTTTCTTAACTTTCTGGTTATTTGTATTGTTAAACTGTTTTATGTGTGTATACTTATTGCTGACTCGCATTTCTATTGTTGGCAGAGGTTTGCAAGAGATTTGCAAGACTAAGTGGAAATTGTGCATACACTCTCTTGGCATCAGGGTTGTTTAACAATTGTCAATAAATCATTGTCATCGTCACTCTCTCTCTCTCTCTCTCTCTCTCTCTCTCTCTCTCTCTCTCTCTCTCTCTCTCTCTCTCTCTCTCTCTCTCTCTCTCTCTACAGTATGAAACACATACAAATCATGAAAACTGTATTTGAGTGAATATACCTGGTCAACATATTTCATTTTCTCAAATGTGATATGTAAGGATATTACTCACAGTGCTATGTAAGAGTATCATTAACAGAATAAAGAAGCTTATGCCAGGACACACATGTGCACAGAGTGCCAAACAACCCATCAAGTGTCGAGATGTTTGTCTGCATTTGGACATTATTCCTCATCAACTGACCTTCCATGGGGAACAACCTGCCCTATCGAGGTCAGTGGCTTTCTTAATTCTACAATCTTCTAAATTTCAGTTGCAGTTTCAGTTTTATTGAGGAGGCGTCACTGCTTGCGGACTAGCCCATACACGCGGGGTTTCGTGGCTACGACTTAGCACATGTCTGACCTGCCCATTAGCCCAACGCACTGGTCAGACCTTGAGTACCTACCTAACATTGGTTGTGTCCTTTTCTCATGTATGTGTGTGTAATGAATGTGAATGGATGTGTGGGCACGGGCCCATGTGTGTGCACGCGCGCATGTGTGTGTGTGTGTGTGTGTGTGTGTGTGTGTGTGTGTGT
>CM065725.1:73978319-73983319 GCA_033310375.1 Conus canariensis
ATAACTTTTGAATTCACAAAACGATTTTATTTAAATAACCACAAAATATGGGACAAAACTGATGTCAGTTCTAGCAATTGTGTGTTAAAGAGAAGTGTTCAAATACCAGACAATGTGATCATTGTGTAATGGTCAATTTCACAGGCTGAAAACAAAGGTATGATTCAAAACATCAAATCAAAGCAAATAGTTATTTTGAAATGATTCAATGCAGTCTTTGTAGTCAGAGAAGATATCGACTTTGATGTAGTGTGTGTGTGTGTGTGTGTTGTGTGTGTGTGTGTGTGTGTGTGTGTGTGTGTTTGTGCCTGCAATGGTTAATGTAGTAAATTAAACAAAGTGGGTTTGCGCCATTAAGATATTTTTCTTTCTAAAATACAAGGTCTGGTGTCTGCAGTTCATGCTGATACCAAAGCTCCTATGGCCTCTGATGATATACGACATCTGCACCAGCATAGTGGAGGCAATGGAAGCCAAAATCAACAAGTTCACGAGGAAATGGCATGGTGTCCCACCCTGTCTGACTGACATAGCGCTGTACTGTCGCCAAGCAAAGCTGAAGGTACCACTGAAATCCATCCTGGAGGAATACAAAGCAGGGAAGATCAGACTTCAAAGCATGCTGGAGGACTCAGGAGACAAGGTGGTAGACGTAATCAATCCCCAGCTGAAGACAGACAGAAAATGGAAAGTTCAAGAGGTGATGGATTGTGCAAAAGAAAGTCTCATGATCAGAGAAATAACAGGACACACACACAGACCAACAGACAGGGACTGGGGTGACCAAAACTGAATGGTGGTCAAAGGCCAAAGGAAAAGCCAAAAGAGACATGATGATTCAGGAGATGAGAAAAGAAGAAGACCAAAAACGACTCCAAAAAGCAGTCCAGCAGAGCCAGCAAGGGCAATTGACAACGTGGGAGAATGCACTCCAAAGAAGTCTCACTTGGAATGACATTTGGCACATGGCCCCTCTCAGGATCAGCTTCATTCTCAGATCTGCATATGACCTTCTGCCCTCAAATGCAAACCTGGTGAAGTGGGGGAAAACAGACGATCCTGCATGCCCCCTCTGCCATGAAAAAACAAACAGTGGAGCATGTCCTAAGCTCATGTAAAGTAGCCCTGGCTCAAGGAAGGTACACATGGAGGCACAACCAAGTGCTCAAAGAGATTGTACAAGTAGTCTGGGCTAGTACCAACACCACAAAAGGGAAAATCAGGACTCCAAAAGCACCCGCAACATTCTTCACGGCAGGAGGCAGCAAATCATGGCCAAGAACAACAGTGCCACTCGAAACATGCAGGCAGAGTCTGCTGGACGGGACAGATGACTGGGAGTGCATTGCAGACCTCCCAGAATGGAAGAGTCACCCAGAGATCATCAGCAAGAGTGGCATGAGACCAGACATGGTAGTCCACTCTCAGTCAACCAAGCAGCTGATTATGATCGAGCTCACGGTGCCATATGAGAACAGAATGGAGGCAGCTCAAATCTACAAGACTGAAAAGTATGCTGATCTGGCAAACAGCCTGAGGAGAGAAGGCTATCAGGTCAAAGTCCTCACTGCAGAAATTGGAACTAGGGGGTTTGTAGGAACGTCTGCATACAGCCTCATGAAAAAGCTCTCAGTTCCAGGGAGGGAAAAAACCAGAGCCCTGAAAGCAATGGCAGAAGCGGCAGAGAGGTGTTCAAGCTGGATCTGGTCAAGGAGGAACAAAAAGTGAACGGCATAAGGCTTAACCTTCCTACAAATATCAGGTGTCCCAGTGGCTCAGTGGTCAGAGTGCGAGTCATTAAGTGGAAAAAGAGCATGTTCAGAGGGTCATGGGTTCGAATCCCAGCCATGGCTCGTCCCAAGATGGGAAAAAAGGGGCAGCAGAGGGACATCCGGAGTCATGAACCGGGTGTGGCCCAACCCCCCTAGAGTGTCAGGAGATAAGGGCCGAAACACTTGCTTGAAGGGGCTTCTCTTCTGAGGACTCTCTGCTGCCACGCTCTCCACGAGTTTCTTTCTACTGCACACCTTGAATGACTTACAGAGTTCTTCCTTGCTCAAATGATCGTTAGCAAAGGTAGTAAAACCACTTTACTCTATGAGCCATTAAGAGATTTCAGTTCTATATAAATATGCTGTACATTATGAATGACTTCAATAGTGCTTCCTTCCCCAACGGATCGTTAAAAAAGTAAAATACCTTTACTGATACTATTGACACCACCGTAATTTCTGCAAGCGACAATGATTACCATAATGTAAATTTCATGCACATTATGTAATGCTGTTCTGCAGATACATGGTTATGCTGATAGTGGCAGCAAAACACTTAGGACTCCTGATAAAATACCAGACAGTTCAAGTCACTGATCCTGTCACCAACATTTCCACACAGTTTAACAGACTCAGACCTTTCTACCTGCGGCACAGAACAATCATTGACATTAATTATATTTACCTGGTTTCTGTGGTTCTCCCCTGCATCTCCCTAATAGTTGTCGTCATCTGCACTGCAGCCATTATCATTCGCCTCAAAGTCACCGCCACCTGGCGTCGCGGGGCAGTGTCTAACATGACGTCAGTGGAGAAACAGGAAATGTCGATGACTCGGATGCTGGTAACAGTGTGCTGTGTCTACGTTATCTGCACGATTCCATCTGTAACCAGAGTGTTGCTCTTCAGTACCTTGCCAGGTTTTCTGAGCTCCGGGTATTTGTGCAATATATACAGGGTCTCTCTCGCTCTCGTCGCAGTCTTTGAATTAGTTAATTCCTCCATCAATTTTCAGATCTATGTGAAGCAGAGTTCTCAGTACCAATCAACTCTCCACCAGCTGTGGTGCAGGCGAAAACAAGAGATGAAGGGAAAAGGCATCGTTCTTGAACGTCGTCGTGACAATGAGAAACACCCACAGAACACTTAAAGGAACAAAGAAAAACACCACAATGGGTTGTAAAAGGGAAGCAATCTAAAACATGAAGAACTGGATGATATTCCTCACCACAATGGAAATCAACATGCTGCAATATTTTTTTATCTTAAATAATGAAAGAATGCAAAAAGTGTGAAATGCGTGCTGTTTTGGAATAGTTTACACGTGAAAAACTCCATTACGTACTAGTGATGTTTAAAACAACTTACACAGTGGTATATAAAAAGGGACGAATGAACACATACAGAAGCATCTTCACTATGGAGTGCCCAGTCTATCCAGACTGGTACAAATACTGATCACAAAAACAGTGCAACCACAAACCAGCATTTGATCAAGTCTTATCACCAACCTCTCGTCTTTCTTCGTTTGCTATTTATAATTTTCGAACGATACTACAGTAGGCCTGGTACATAGGGTCTTGGTGTTACTGAATATAAAGACTAATAATAAATGGGTACAAGACTAACTGAACATTATCAGTTTGGCGTTATATGCATAAATTTGTTTTCGCAGTTCATTTTCTCATCAATTAATGTTTATGTTCTGCCTCACGTACGTTTGACTTACAATTAAGCGGGCCAGGTGTAGAGATATGGATGTGTAACAGGCACACAAAGACAGACACAAACTATAACTAACATGCGCACATCATTTTCTGTTGTTGTTTTGCCTTACTAAAGAGACCCAGTTATTCGACGATATCTATTTTGTTTGTTGCGGTCATTTGGCACCGCAGAATATCTACGTTTATTTCATTCTGCTCACCCATCTTCCCTGTCAACGCTACGTAACTCCTTTTTGCTGCCGACAAATACGCGTCCCGACAATTCTCCGCTGCGAGCGGATAAATCTCTACGAGAATATTGTTAGCAGCAGAGAATTAAGTTGCAAAGACATGTGCTCAGAACATCATGAGCTGGGAATGGAGTTGTTTGGACACCAGTTCGAAGGTCTTTTCCCACTCGCCCCTCCCCCATAATATATATATATATATATATATATATATATATATATATATATATATATCTAGAGAGAGAGAGAGAGAGAGAGAGAGAGAGAGGGTAGTACTGAGGATCAGCGTTATTTTAAAAAGAGTGCTCGACCAGAGTGGGAGCGGCATTTGCTGTATTAAAAGCAAGTTAAAATCAAGCTTAAAACCTACAGATCTGTTTCGCGCTGTCAGTGCGGTCGCTCGCTGACGACCGCACTGACAGCGCGAAACAGATCTGTAGGTTTTAAGCTTGATTTTAACTTGCTTTTAATACAGTATATATATATATATATATATATATATATATATATATATATAACATATAATGTGTGTGTGTGTGTGTGTGTGTGTGTGTGTGTGTGTGTGTGTGTGTGCAAAAAAAAAAGAACTGTATTACAAAATTGCTTGCTCGTCATCTTTATATTTTTTATTTTTGTCCAATATTTTGGTCATTTGCCGGACCTTTTTTGGGGACAGGAAAGCGTAACGATGCATCAACAAATACATTAATCTCCAATTGAACCCCAGCACACAGCCACGAAATATATCAGGTAACACAACTGGTGAAACGTAAGTGAAACATTAAGATTAAAATGAATTTCCCAAATCCAAGTAAACGAAACCCACACTGGGTGTAGACAAAAAGTTGTTTATCTATTCAAAGATCATTATCTTGGGAGATTATTTTGATGCGGTTTAAATGAACTACATCCTGCTGAGAAGCCCTTTGATGTTCTGAGAAGTCTTCTTTAATCCTCTGGGAAGTAGGGGTGAGGCGATGGGAGACGAGAAGGGTTTAGCACTCATTATGGCTGTGGACAAGTAGAATTAGCGTCTTAATGTTTCGTGACAGTAATATGTGACTATTCATCTAATTACCCGTTTCATTAAGGTTTAAAGTCATTATCAGAAGTAGAGCGAAACTCTGTATCAAGGAACGGTTCCATTTTTACGTGCTGTGCATTACATCAGTCCGTATTCAATCTTATAAAATTGTTATGTATAATCAGTGTGTGTGTGTGTGTGTGTGTGTGTGTGTGTGTGTGTGTGTGTGTGTATGTATGTGTGTGTGTGT
>CM065725.1:73988319-73998319 GCA_033310375.1 Conus canariensis
CTACAAAGGACAGTAAAAGACAGGTAAAAGGCAGCATTGAATAGTAGAAGACACTTGCCCCATAGCTCCTTGAAACCAGTTGCAAGTGTCCTTTGCTATTACTGAATTTACTACTGAATTGGAAATGAAATGAGGCAGGGAACAGTAAACAGTAAACAAGTGCGGTAACTTTTGCTCCCATAAGAAAACCTAACACAGAGTAACTTTTATTCAAGACTGGCACAGCCTTTTAAACTTGAATAAAGTCAGACAAATACATAGACGAACAATCTAATAGTGGGGGAAAAAACCAAGCGCAGGCCAACAACTCAATTGTCTTCATAGTAATGACTTGGGAAAGATTTGGACTTAAGGGGGGGGGGGGGGGGGTGGAAGATGGAGAAACTGGGAACATGAAATTAAGAAAATATATTACAGATATGAAAACGCTTCACTAGCTGCATAAGGGAACTATCGTAATCCCTTTTGAAGGCAGATATGTTTGTATTGCCTGCTCCGAGGCCTTTCGTCCGCTGGATCGGAACTCATCAGGGAGACACGGCAGGTTGTGTCTGTGCTCCTGGCGTCAAATAG
Source organism: Conus canariensis (assembly GCA_033310375.1). Lineage (NCBI taxonomy): Eukaryota > Metazoa > Mollusca > Gastropoda > Neogastropoda > Conidae > Conus > Conus canariensis. Next base: position 73,988,893 of record CM065725.1, read on the forward strand.
AGACACACCACAGTCCATAATACCGTGGTGTTCTCACCACCAAGGGTGCAAAAAAAGAATCCAATAGCACCCCCCAAAGCCGCCAGCGAAGGGTAGTAAATGAAACCAAACGAAAGTGTGTGGAGGAAAAAAGTTGCTGAAAAACTAAAGACATTATGCAAATAGTATAACATGTAGGGGACAATCTTTGAGCCTACGCCTGAGGATCCACCCAAGGATGCAAGGGAGATCAAAAGACAAACACACAGACGGACAGAAACAAATACAAATAACCTCAGTTTAATCGAAACAAAATTGGAAATGAAATGAGGCAGGGAACAGTAAACAATAAACAGTATAAACAATAAACAGTAAACAAGTGGGGTAACTTTTGCTCCCATAAGAAAACCTAACACAGAGTAACTTTTATTCAAGACTGGCACAGCCTTTTAAACTTGAATAAAGTCAGACAAATACATAGACGAACAAGTGGGGGAAAAAACGTTTGCTACTGAAATCAATACAACATATGCTAATGGAAACCAAAAACATATAAAATGCGATCGTTGTAATAGTAATAGATGTGTGTTGTCACATACAGTTAATTAACATAAATTGCATTTGATAGTTTTTGGTGAATCAGTGAAGTGAATTGACAGTAAAACAGCTAAAGATAAGCTTTTCCACTAATAATGAAACGTCTGTGCCAAAAATCATAGAACACCATCTTATTTTCATATTTGTTGTCAAAATGGCAAAAAGGCAGGCAATAGTCATGTGGAATCTAAAATGCAAGCACCATTCACAACAAATCATGACGTTTTTACTAATCGTTATGCCTCTTATGTAAAATATTAGTATTTATGAAGCAGATGATGTGAAGTGTTATTTTTCATTATACGTCAATGACTTCTTAGTGTACCTTTGGAACAGTTGCCGACCTGGATGACAAAACAAACAAACCAAAAAAAAACCCGAAGAAATACCATTGAAAAATGAGTGGTTTGGACATTTCCGTTCATATATGGTGCATGTTGGAATAAACACCACTCAAACATGCATGCTGGTCTTCTCTGTGCCTGGCGCCAGGGAGCAGGAGTGGGGTAGGGGTGGGAGGTTGTGCTGAAATGGTCCGCAGTTGTGCAGGGCGAGCGATATCAGAGTGGCATATCTCTCCACAGGTATTTCAGAATCATCTGTGTGTGTGCGTGCGTGCGTGCGTGCGTGTGTGCGTGCGTGCGTGCGTGTGTGCGCGCGCGCTCACGGGTGTGTTTGTGTGTGTGTGTGTGTGTGTGTGTGTGTGTGTGTGTGTGTGTGTGTGTGATATCATTGCTGTCAGCTGGCCGTTTAATTTTCTTCTGTCTCTGTCTCTGTCTGTCTGTCTGTCTGTCTGTCTCTTGCCGTGGTGACTGGGCTATCATTATGTATCTCCCCCACTCCCCCATTTGTGCTTATTGTCATCCCCCCCCCCCCCCCCCCCCCCCCCCCCCCCCCCCCCGATGCTTCAAATTCGATTGTCTTGCATCTCCTTGGAATTGTTTTGATTGTCAGATTGTTCTAATGCTCTTTCCCGCATCCACTCTCGCCTCTTTGTCCCTCTCTCCCTTTTGCTCTTCCCTGCACTTCTTTCGCTTCTTTAGCCAACTGTAAGCGTTACAGGCATTGTTGTTGCTTCATCTGTGGCGGAGGTTGTAATTAGGTGCCATGTCTTCAGAAACATTGGATTTCAGGCAGCGATGTGGACTCTTTGTTTTTGTGTTTATGGCATTTATGAAGAAACGCGCAAATTCAAGATTACCAAGACTGGGACTGACATTGAAAACCAAGACTACCGGTGTCGTGTGTGGTTTCCTCCTCTCGCATTTCTTCTGGGAGAGTTTGTTGATGTTTCAATGCGGCGACGTCGAATTAAATCCAGGACCCCGTACTTCCACAAAACAAACACAACTTGGATCCCAGTCATCACGTTCTCCTCGTGTTAGTGTTGGAGACACACCATAGGATGCTTCATCCCAGAACCGAGATCTGAGTTCCAACGATGTCATGTCCATGCTCCATCAGCTGAACATGAAGTCTGATGCGGTGAGGGATGACATCAGAGGCCTCAAAGACGGTTTCAATATGCTGCATGCGGAAATGAAGAGCAAGAAGGAAGAATGCACCCGTCTACAAGATGAAAATACTGCACTGAGGGAGAGTAACGTCCGCCTGGAGAAGAGGATTGAAGAGATGGAGAGGAAGACCGAAGATTTGGAATGCAGGTCGAAGCGGAATCTTGTCATCATCCACGGACTTCAGAAAGCAGAGAAGGAGACGGCAGATTACCTAGAGGCTGCAGTCAGGGAACTCTTCACTGACAGGCTGGAGCTGGCCAAGGACGTTCCCTTTAACCACCTGCATCGCCTGAACCAGAGGCCCAACTCTCCAATAATCGGGTGCTGTCCCTTCTTCAAGGACAAGGTGGACATACTCAGGGCAAGAGGGAAACTAAAAGGTACTAGTATCTTTATTGGAGAAGATTTTTCTTTCAGGGTAAGGGAAGTAAGACGCAAACTGCTGCCCCATTTGAAGAAAGGTAGAGCAGAAAACAAAAAGGCGTCTATGGTTTTTGACCATCTTGTACTAGATGGAACTAAATTTTCTGTGGACTCAGAGGGCAACCTGAAAAAAAATCAATAGGTTATTAGCCGCTCTCCTTGTGGAGGTGTTTTTTTTTTCTTTCAAATTTTTGTCCTGTAAATAGTTTTTCTTCGGCATTATTTTAATTTAGAGGGAGCAACCAAAAAATGGACACCGATTGCGGAACCATTTGTGAACAGTTATGTGGCTAACACTGCACGTGCCTGTATGTTGAATGCTCGTGAAGTTATCAGTGACAGAGAGGAAAGTGTGAACAACCAGGGTACAGGCCGGGCCGCCGTGCAAAAAAGTTCGGGATCGCATTCTGGATCAGGTCAACTTAATTCCGATTGTAACGCACGTGCATTTTCACTTAAGCATTTTAAAGTCTTGCAATGGAATGTGGCCTGCTTCCTAAAACTAAGACATAAAGATTCCCTTTCTTATGTTCGTTCCTTTGATACAGTGTGTCTTGCTGAAACCTTTATAGAAACATTTCAATTAGATTTATTTGCTCATTACACATTTTTTGTAAACCTGCTATTAAGTTTTCTAAACATGGTCGTTTTTCTGGTGGAGTTGTGTGCCTCATAAAGAGAGTGTACGCCCCATTTGTTCGTTCTGTTGACGTAGATTACAGTAACATTATTGTTTTTTCTTATAGACAGAGCTGTATTAGGCACCATGAAGGATATATTGTATATGTGTGTATATGTTCCGCCTGAAGGGTCACCATTTTATTCTTTTTTGGATGTAACCAATGGCATTGGTCTTTTGGACGAATGCTTGTCAGATTGTTCAGTTGCATTTCATGATGTTTACTTTGTGGTGCCAGGGGATTTCAACAGTCGAACTGCCGATATAAACATGAATGATTCATGCAGTGAAAATTTTGTTAAGTCATTAAAAAACAAGTAGTTCGATCAACACAAACAGGAAATCTCAAGACAAAGTGTTGAATAGCTATGGTAAACTTATGATGAATTTATGTACTACATTTGATTTACGTATTCTGAATGGTGCATGTAATGGTGACCACTATGGTTGCTACACATACATCTCAGATTCAGGCAGTAGTGTTAATGATTATTTTTTAATGTCGAGTGACATTTTTGCTATGTTTCAATTTTTCTGTGGACTTAATATTCGTGATATGTTTTCATTCGGATCATATGCCACTTGAATTACATTTAACTTTTTCGGGAGAGCATGACAGTAAGAAATCTCAAGAAGGGAAACAAACTTTAAGTAGGATAAAAAAATTTAGAAAGAGAGGGTGTTTGAAACTTTAAGTAGGATAGTTTGGAGCAAAAATGCCTCACCAATGTTTATTGACTCAATGCAGTCTGAGGAATCTCGTAGAGCGTTAGAGTTAGATGTAAGTTTAATTGATTATGATACTGACGAAGCTTTGTCTATATTTAACGATTGCATTAAACGAAGTGCTGAATGCATGAATAGGCAGATCAGAATTGGTGATAATGATAAATCAGATGACTGGTATGATCATGAATGTAAGGCAGCAAAGAAAAACTTAAGAAAGCTTTACAGAATATCCCGTCGAACAGGATATTCTGAAGACGGAAACGCTTTTTGTATTGCACATAGAGAGTATAAACATTTGTTAAAGCGCAAAGAGAAGGATTTCCACCAATCGTTTTTAGATGAATCGTTATATTCTGTGAATAATCAAAAGCAGCTTTGGGAAAATGTAAATAAACGTTCATGTAAAAGGAAACACGTTAGCAATGATATCACTCTGGACAACTGGTTTGAACACTTCAAAACTGTACTCGAAAGAGAAAGTGAACCAGACGAGGACGAACTGAATTTTGACGGTAATGATGTTTATTTCAACCGACCAATATCAAAGGAAGAAGTTCTTTTAGCAATTAGAAAGATAAAGATTAGAAAACTGCTGGTCGGATTGAATAACTGGAGAGTTGTTAAAAAATGCAGGTGATTGTGTTGCATATTTCTTTGTCACATTTTAAATGCTTTGTTTCAGAAAGGTATATTTCCTGACACTTGGACAGAAAGTATTGTGCTTACTCTGTTCGAAAAAGCAGATGTCAACAACTCTAATAATTACAGGGGCGTTTCGTTATGCAATATTAGTAGTAACATTTATAGTACAGTTACTAATCATCGTTTACAAGAGTGGGTTGAGGAAAATAACATTACAGGCGAATATGAAGCAGGGTTCAAAAAGAACTATTCTCGTACAAAAACAGTTCTCTTTCAACAGAAAATTATACGTTGCATTCATATATTTTGAGAAGGCTTTTGGTTCCATAAACAGAAAAAACTCTTTGGTCAATTTTAGTTAAAAATGGTATAAATGGTAATTTATACAATTGCATCAACAGTATGTATAATAATGTTAAAGTTAAGATACGGTGTGGATATAAACTAACTGATTTCATTATATGCACTTATGGTGCTAAGCAAGGTGACGTGTGCAGTCCTGTTTTATTTTCTTTGTTTATTAACGAACTTGCCATAGAAATAATTCAAAATGGTAGGCATGGTGCAATGTTTACGATTGATTATTTTGAGCTCTTTATTTTCTTATTAGCAGATGATGTTGTATTATTATCAGAAATAATTATTGGTTTGCAAACACAGTTAAACAGTTTGCGACGCGCAGCTTTTTCTCTTGATTTGAAAGTGAGATTTAGGCAAAAGCAATACAATTGTGTTTTGAAAGGGTGGCTACTTAGCAGCAAGAGAAAATTGGACATATGATAATGCTGTGATGCCTGTCGCAAATGCTTATAAGTACTTAGGTATACTGTTTTCAACAAAACTCAGTTTCACATTGGCATGCAATGACCTGGTAAGTAAAGTAAAGAAAGCTCTGCTTTGCATTATGAAAAAACGGTATATTTTGAAGAATGCTAGTTTAGATTTATTGCTTAAGTTATTTGATTCACAGGTTCAACCCATTGCTCTATACGGCGCATAACTTTGGGGACTAGATGATGCAGCCCGCCATTGTGAAAAAGTGCACCTCTTTGCATTAAAGAAATTTTTAGGAGTTGAAATGCGAACACCCAATGACTTTGTCTATGGGAGACCAACATATATCCTATCTATTTAAATTCTGTGTTAAGCTGTATTCGATACTGGTTGAAATTAACAAAAATGAATATCACAGATGACCTCGGAAAGCCTATATGATGTTATACGACCTAGATGCAAGAGACAACAAAAATTGGGCTTCAAATGCCGTTGCAAATTATATCAATTTGGATATGGTTATGTTTGGATACACCAAGGTGTGCAAAACGATACATCGTTTCTATGTGAATATAAAGACAGATTGATTGCATGCAGGTGGCAGGAATGGGACTATCATGTCAAAAATAGTGATAGATTTATCATGTATCGGACATTTTGTTCGGTACACGATGTCAAACGTTATCTGCAGATGGATTTAGCTAAACATTTGAAGTTGACAATGACCAAATTTAGACTGGGAATTTCAGACATAGCAGGACACCACTATCGTTACAGTAAATACACTGGGGTGGATTTGACTTGTCTACTATGCAAAAATGGAAAAGAGGACGAGCTTCATTTTGTTTTATGTTGTTGTAAATTATCCAGTCTAAGAGCGCAATATGTACCGACAAAGTTTTCCAAGGATCCCTGTCAGTTTCGGTTAAGCCTGCTAATGGCATCTGAGAATGAAAGCATAGTAAGAAATTTCTCAATTTACTTATTCAAGGCATTTCAGTTTAGATCAGTCATACCTTCGTGACGGAGTAGTCCATCCAGTTTTTCTTGTGTTCTGTATAATTCTCATATTGATGTTATGTTCTCCATACCCCCCTTCATATGGGGCAATAGCCTTTATATAAAGTAAACCCTCTGAGTTTTGAGTTCTGAGTTCTCTCTCTCTCTCTCTCTCTCTCTCTCTCTCTCTCTCTCTCTCTCTCTCTCTGTTTAAACAAAGAAGTAAAAGAAAGTTCACATCCTACTCCCTGATTTAACGAAGCGAAACCGAACCCCAGGCTAAAGATAGTGTTTTTAACCATTTTTGCCCAGCATACTTTACCATTTGTGTCCATATTAATGAGCACTGAATACGCCTGGCGTGGGATTCGGGACATATCGGTTTTAAGAATCTTCAACCAATATGTAATGCATCTGATAGCACTATTAATGTAAAGGGGTATCGGCCAGTTTCCCCATCTACAAACTTGTTATAGCGGGGGTTCTATGTCGAAAAATCATGCACTTCATGCAACAAGCACCAAATGTGGCAGAGATGGCCAGTTTTATGTCCTGAACAAACCCCGATTTAGAGCCGCCATGAAAAATTTGTAAAAACGTGTTTTTTGGCATTTTTCAAAATGGCTGACACAAAAATTGGAATATATTTTGCATAATTGTTCATTTAATGCTACAAACACCAAAACTGGCTGAGAAGGACAATTTCATGCCCTGAACATAACCAAATACAGGTCTGTTTAAAGAAAAAGGAAAATTTGTGTATTTGTGCAATTTCCAAGATGGTCACCAGGGAAAAGGGGGAGTCGTATGCTGTACAGTCATTCATTTTCACCCATAACACCAAATAAGTATGAAAAAATAAAAATGATAATAATAATTAAATAAATAAATAAATGAAATAAGATAAAATAAGTAAATAAAGAATATAAAAGATATAAATGAATAAATAAATAAATAAATAAATGAACAATTTCAATGGGTGGTGATGGTGATGATAGTAGTTATGTGTCGGTAGTCGTATGTGGGGGTGTGGGTAATGATAGTAATGATTGGAAGAGAATGGAAATGATCAATGGGTGGTAAGATATAGTTAGGAGGGGGGAAAAGGGGGGGGGACAGAATATGGAGGGGGGTGGAAGAGGGTAACGTGGGGGGGGGGGGGGAGAGAAAGAGTTCATATCTCTCCTCCCACACAAACGTATGCATGGGGTGGGGTGGGGTGGGGTGAGGGTGAGAAATTCATGCAAATAGTGTTGTTGGGGAAAAAAAAGGGTGGGTGGGGATGGGGTGGGGTGGGGAGGGGGGAAGAGAGGGGAGATTATTATGGGTAAATTATAGTCATAATGAGACTAATTGTGAGGAGTTTTCACACACATACACACCCATTTCTCTCTCTCTCTCTCTCTCTCTCTCTCTCTCTCTCTCTCTCTCTCTCTCTCCACACACACACACACACACACACACTATATATATATATATATATATATATTTGTTAAAAAATATTTTTTAAAATGAAGTATTAAAATCTACAAGCTTGTTTCATGCCTTGCTATCTTCAGGATGTCTTTCGGGGCACGCCAACGATCTTTTATGGCGTGCGGGACTTGATTTCAACTCTGTGTGTGCAGACGGATCTCATTTGCTGCACGTGCGGCCTGTGGTTCTTATTGGGGCCTGTTCAGATGGAATGTGCTAGCAAAGATTTCCACTTGTGCCTGCATTTGTTTACAATTTCTACTTTTGTGTTCAGAGTTGCTAAGTGTGGTTTGCATAATATTAACCATTTTTCTGTGGACCATAGATTGCATCTTTTTGAAATATTGTTGTATGGTGTTGCTCTTTTCATGATTTTCCATGATATGTTGAAGTCTATTTTTTTTATCTTTGAGTCTCCAAATGTATTTACTCAGCTCTGTTTGATTTTTGTATTTTTCATTTTTGAATGACTGTGATTTGCGTATCTGGTTTTGAAATTGTTTTCAGTAATCCCTATACATGTTTCTTTTTCATTTTCTGATGTTACCGTAGCTTGGTATACAATGTTGCTGTGAAGACATTTATTGCTTAGGGGGCACTGTTCTTTTTTAGTGTAGTTGCAAGATGTCCTTTCGGCACCCTTCTCTTTTATGTTGCTTTTCATTTTGTTAGATGAATCAATCATGTTTTTGAGGTTGGGCATACATGAGTATGATAGTTTAATGGTGTTTTTGTTGAATATTTTGGACAGTTTGTGTTCTTTTGGGAATGATGTTGCCAAGATTTTAAAGAATTCTTTTCCTACATTTGTTTTTACTTGTCCATCGTATGGTGGGTTGTACCATATGATCTTTCTTTTCCTATTTTTCTTATTTCTGTTCGTGCTGTTGTCTGGACTGTATTGTAGTTTGTAATTGTAACCACTTTTTTGTAATGCTTCTTGATATTCTGTTGCTGCATCATTGAATGCGTTTTCATTGCATGACAGGTTGGATAGTCTCTTGTTTATACCATTGGGTATTGTTTTTAGTATAGATGGTGGGTGGTTGCTTTTGATGTTTACGTAGACTGGTATGTCATTGGATTTTTTGTATGGTTTGTACACATGGTCATTGAGGTCTAATGCTATGTCTAGGTAATTCACTACTTTTTTGTTTGCTTCTATTGTGATTTTTAAGTTGTGGTTTTTAAAGAATTTATATAATTCTTTTTTCTTGTTTTCAATGGTTCTTGGATTATTGTTTAATGCAGCGAGGCCATCATCTCTGTATAAACCGGCCTGTTTTCCAAGTTGTTTTTGGATGTTGGATAGCATGAATAGTCCGACTAGTTCACATGTTTCGGCACCATCATACGATCCCATGGTTACATCAAATGTGGAGTTTTTGCTCGTTTTTTTTAATCCAAGTTTCATTTCTGCTATGGAGTAAGGTTTTTTTGGTGTGGAAAATAATCTCCATTTCTGACTCTGTTATACTTGTGTATTTGTTGGCAAATTTCAAAGCTTTGTTGAGTTGTTCTTCATCTATGGATGGATAGAAGTCTACTATGTCAAATGCAATGAGCATTGTATTTCTCTGTTTGTTGAGTTTCTTAAACCATTGTAAGAATT
>CM065725.1:74003319-74053512 GCA_033310375.1 Conus canariensis
TAGTCAGTATACCAATGTTTAAAAAAAAACGGATCAATAGAAACAATCAGAAAACTCTCTTTGTATTTGTTTTACGTGTTCGCAAAAGAGAAAAATAATGATGAGAACGCATGATGTTAACATACCAAAAAAGATCAAGCCCGTTTACGAATATCTATGGTACCTTTCATGCTTCAATGTGCCAGTACTCTCTGTATATGCGTGTTCATGTATGACTTTGGCCTTTATAAGGGCCATTATGGTCTAAATATATTAAAATGTTGTTCATGTTCATATTTACTCCTCTCTCTCCTCTCTCTCTCTCTCTCTCTCTCTCTCTCTCTCATATGCATGTCTAGTCTGTCTGTCTGTCTGTCTGTCTTGTCTCTCTCTCTCTGTCTCTTCTCTCTCTCTCTTCTCTCGTCTCTCAATCTGTCTGTCTGTCTGTCTGTCTGTCTGTCTTCTCTCTCTTCTCTCTCTCGCTCTCTTTCTCATTGCGCGCGCGTGTGTATGTACATGTGTGTGTGTGTTTGTTGTGTGGTGTTTGTGTGTGTGTGTGTGTGTGTGTGTGTTGTTTTGTGTTGTTTAGTTTTTCAGCAACTTTTTTTCCTCTCCACACTTTCGTTTTGTTTCATTTTACTACCCTTCGCTGGTTAGTTTGGGGGTGTTGTTGGATTTGTGTTTGAACCTTGGTGGTGAGAAAACCACAGAATTATGGATTGTTTGTGTGTTCTGTTTGACGCCAAGAGCACAGACACAACCAGCATTGTTGGCCAGCACTTGTTTTCCCCCACTACTTAATTGTTCAGCATTATATTGTTTTGGGGGCTGACCGCCAGAACCCAGTATCCCATATAATAATATATAAGGGAGATCCTGGGTTTTGTCAGTCAACCCTCGCCTCCCCCCCCCCCCCACCCCGCCCCCCTTTTGGTCGATCATTGCGAGATTGCATCACTTAGGAGATCCAAATAAGGTTGTTCTTCACAATTCTGCATACAAAATAGCATCGGCCTCAATTGCTAATCATATTAAATGTGTCTCACCAAAAATAATTCATGAGGACCCCAAGGGCTTCATGGGAGGAATTCATTGGAGAGAATATTAGAAAATCTATGATGTACTTCAATACCGAGGAAGAAAGCATACCAGGTCTACTACTTAGTGTTGATTTTGAAAAGGCATTCGATAGCATCTCTTGGACCTCTTGAATAAAGCGCTTACATTCTTAAATTTTGGCCCCGATATATAAGGTGGAATTGTCTTCTTTTACAAAGACATGACATCTTGTGTTTCTGTTAATGGACAATATTCAAAATGGTTTCCAGTCAGACGTGGAATGCGGCAGGGGGATCCTTGCTCTCCTTACCTATACCTGATTGGCGCAGAGGTCCTGTTGCTTCTTATTAGACAAAATATTGGTATAAAAGCTGTCATGGTGAGAGGACAAGAGGCCCTCCTGTCACAATTCGCAGATGATACCAATATATGTCTGGATGGTACAGAAAAGTCGCTTAATGAAACCATAAGCATATTGAGACTTTTTGCCCAAATGTCTCGTTTAGCAATTAATAATGAAAAAAAAAGTTTTGTGGTTTGGAAGTATGAAGCATTCAAATGTGAGATATATGCTTGATGAAAACTTTCGCTGGAATCCTGGAATTTTTAGAATATTGGGTATACAGTTTTGTGTGGACATCAGAAGAATAACAGATATAAATTTTGAAGGCAAATTGAATGACATTAAAAAGGTACTGGGTAGATGGAGTAAGAGAGACCTTTCTCCCTTAGGTAAGATAACAGTATTGAAACCATTGGTTTTGTCTAAACTAACTTATCTTTTGATAAATCTACCTGATCCTCCGGTAAATTTTGTTAAAGAACTACAGACAGCTTTGTTCTCCTTCTTATGGAGCATTAAACAGGCCAAGATAAAAAGGAGTATAGTGTGTAAACCATATGTTGATGGTGGATTGCAGATGGTTGATTTACATGCTTATGTTACTTCATTAAAAGTATCCTGGCTTAAACTAAAAGAAACTTAAAGAATGGGTTGAGGACAATATTTTATTTATTCACCAATTGTATAATTTAAATGATAATAGATTCCTTACCTTTAGAGAATTTAATTAACTTTATCCAAATATCAGGCGACCTAACTTTTCAAACAGTGTCATAAGTGTCATAATGTTAAATTAAGATGGTTCCAGGTGAGAATACTACATCACGTCTTAAATACAAGGAAATATCTGTGCGACTGTAACATTGCAGAGGAACCTGTATGTAATCTCTGTCAAACAGAAATCCAAACGATACAACACTTATTATGGGGTTGTAGTGTTGTCCAAAAGTTTTAGATCGATCTTAACGGTATGTTGTCCAGTAACTGTCAGCATTGGTGTCGTTTGACATTCTCAGAAACATTGATTGTATTTGGATGTAAAGAAGGAGTCAAAACAGACTTTGTCTTAATTATATCCTATTGCTTGCAAAATGTTACCTTTATAAGGTTTACATGAAAAATGCAGTTCCCAGTACACAAAACTTTCTTGGTGTATTGAAACAGAGATATACAGATCTTAGGTACATGCACTTTTTGGAAGGCACATTGCCTCTCTTTAGTGAACAGTGGGCATTATATCAAACACTAGTTTCATAAGGTTTTTCTTCTGTAATTGGAGAGTAACGCCTCTGGTGGGTACCTATGCTGGGGTGGATTGTTGCTTGTACCGTTGGTCTTTATCCCACTAGAAATATGCTCCATTGAATCTTAAAAGGAGCCTTCTTCATTAGCACACTTCTTGAAGTTCTGACTAACACAGGGGTAAGGCTCATGATAAATTGTTACTTGTATGTACAACTAGTACTGGTACTTTGTTAAATTTATTTAATTAATTATTCATTTATCTATTTTGTAATTAGTATCTTTACTATTTATTAATACTACTATCTTTTTACGTTAGAATCCCATATAATGTGTGGGCTCAACAATAGTTGCTGATGTTGTTACTGCTCTAATCATGAAAACACACCAGGTCGTCTAATTTGTTGATGTGAGTTCCCTCTTTCTTCCCTAATTGAAGGATGGGGGGCAACTCTATGTTTCTTGTGCATTCTTGGCTACTCCCTTGCTCTGTCCTTCTGTTTTTTCGCTTTCGTTTATGGAAGGATGGAGGACATAGGGGAGGTGCCACAACGCCTACTTCTCCCTTTCTTCCTTAGTCGAAGGGAGGGAGGCAAGCAACATTATTTCACCTCTACAGTCTGGTCGCCCCTCAGAACCTCTACCTTACTTTTGTTGTTGTTGTTGTTGTTGTTGTTTGTTTGTTTGTTTGTTTGTTGCTTACGGAGGGGCGGTGGACATTTGAGCGAAAGGCCACATCTGTACGGTCTTAAGCCCGCTGCTGATCTGACAACGCGATACTGTGGCTGTGTTCTGCTGACCAATCGGCGGACTGGCCTACCCAGTAGATAGCTTGTTGGTTGGTTGGATGGGCTCTGCTGCGGTGTTGGATAGGTAGCGGGCTTTACCTTTACCTTTCCAGCCCCTCAAAGCTCTAAATCTGAAAATCTTAAATGGAACTGAGATGTGACCTGTAGAAAATCATTGTGGTGTGAACTTATATGTTGTGAAATTATATGGCTTGAAATATTAGTGATAATAATGTGACTGATTTTTCATACTGATATCAAAAATGGTGCTATTACTATTATCATTATTTTTCTTTTTTTTCTTTTTTTTTTTTCTTTTTTTTTTTTTGGGGGGGTGGGGGGTGGGGTGGGGGGGGGGGGGGTTGTGTTTTGAGCTACTGTCTCTGTAAGAAATCTATGAATCTGTGTGCACGCTGACCCCGGCGGTACAGTCTGAGGGGCTTTAGGGGCCTTCATCCAATATATAAATTCGAGAGTGTCTCTAAAACATTTTTGAAATAGTGGCTGGGGGTTCCAGAAGCTGTCTGGACTGTGCCCTCGGAGAAAGCACAATCAAAAATGGCAAACAGTATACATGTGCCGGGAAAATAAGATTTAAAGTAGGAAGAGCAAATGGGAATATAAGAAGGATGGAAAGTGATTTGCTGAATACAGTACTGTGGAGTATTACATGAAAAGACCACGACTGAAACTGAAAGAGCAAAACTCCAAATGCAATTTATATTTTAGCACCATCCATACACAGTATATTAAGGATGTAGATGTTCATTTGAAATATCTCTCCGTGTGCCCACCAATCTAACAACTGACAATGGTATACATTTGTGTGCGTGTGTGCGTGTGTGTGTGTGTGTGTGGTGAGTGTGTCTTTTTGTTAATCTTTTTTGTGTTTATTGGTTTGTGACTAAGTATATTTTTTTTTTAGAATTGTTCAACTATTGAAATATATATATATATATATATATATATATATATATATATTGTCCTTTTTGTCGACTAAAAAAAAAACCTTCATAGACGGAGCATATGAAACATACATGTACAATACTGAAACTGTATTTTCATTCATTCACTCACAGATCACTAGATTGTGATATATGACATTCTTTATTCAGACTTAGACAAATAAGAAGTTTATAACATAATTAACGGCACAAATTCTTGGATACAAATTTGATTTAATATGTACATCATAAGCTAAAAACAAATGTATATTGTAGACAGTGACTGAATGTGAGAGGAATTTTTGATTGTATCATATGATTTAACATGTGTTCATGTTCATGATGATCTTGCTGAAGGGATTAAAAAGATTTATTAAAAAAAAAAATAATGTACAGACCCTGTCAGCTGGCTTGGGAACAGGGACACTGGTTGCCTCTGCTGCCGACGCTGGCCTTGGCACAGCATGTAACCCACAGAGGTGAAACCAAGACTAGCAGCGGCTTAATTCTGTAAGTTGCGTCGCCCCTTCATTTGCACATTCTTGTGGCGGTACGGCGTGAATTTGACGATGATCTGCTGATCAGCATTCCTCACACATTTACCCAGGCGTAATGGTAACACCTATCGCCTCCCTGAGCTTTCTCACTACGACGTCCGTGTCTTCTCGAACAGAAGGGTTCGAAGGTTCAGGGATGCCGCTGACACTGACACTGTTTCTCCTTGCGTATTGCTCCAGTTTGTCTGGTCTATTTTGGAGATCACAACTTACTTGATTCTTTTTTTCTCAAGAACACTTTTGAGGGCGACTATCTCGTCCCTCAATGATTTAGAGAAAGCAGACGCAAACATGTTCATAATTCAGATCTTTAAGGGCTTCTTTTAAGCTCTCCTTTACAGCTCTGTCCATTTTGTCTGATCGGCTATGTTCTTGCTGCTCAGTATCAATAGAAGCCATCTCTAAGGGGGTACTGATCCTGATGCTCAACTATCGTTGACTCATCCAGACAACGTTCATCAAAAGAGGAGAAACTCTCATGAGAAACTTCAACACATTGGCGCTTACCAGTCTCTTCATTTGATGGGCTGACTACAGACCTTACTCTTTTATTCCCAGACTAAGTAGACATTCTTATTAAAGAGGACACAATATTGAAATTCCTACAATGTCACAACGTTTCTTGGTTTCTGATTTCACTTACAGCGAAACAATTTTGGTCACTGAAGAAAATTGATGAGGTAAACGTAAGGCTTGCAAAAGCGTCTGCCTGTGGTTAAACACACAAATCTTGTACACGGTGATACACGTCACAGTTTTATGTCGGTAGCTGTTGCACTTGCAGCAAGGTGCCCAACATGACCGCGATTCAAATGAATTTTCACACGTTGACACACCCGAAACATGAAGGATGGAAAACAAACCTTTTCCTTGCGCCAAACCACAGTGTCAACCTTAGTCCGACACACATCGCAACATCCACAGACACTTCTTAGTTCCATTACACCACTCTTCGACTAGCACACTACTCGAACTAAAGAGCAGCCAAGCACCGAATGGAGAGCACGCACAGCACAACCTCACTTGTCCGCCATCTCATGGGTGCCTGGTCTTAATGTTTTAGCGTTTGATACAAAGCATCCAGAGTTTTTCACGTCCTAGTGTGTGGTGCACTGACACTTTCATTCTGCGGTATTTAATACATACTATTTTCTTTTATGTGGATGCTTCTGGTTGTTTCTTCCTTTTTATACTTCTTTTTCTTCATCTTCTTCTTCTGCGTACGCAGGCTTATACGCCTGCGGACACTCCCTGTGCAGAGAGGCAAGTATTAATCCCATCTACCCAACAAAGGGAGTGCAAGTTTTGTGTGTAGGGCCGTTTTCTTATCCTGCCATTAAAGCATCCATACTCCATTTTCGGGGAAGGTGTATGCTATGTGTAACATGTCATCCATACCTACGGCCAAACTGGCCTTCTCTTCCGAAAGTTGGTGATTGGATTTTACGTGTGTGCAAGATATCATGCGTGCGTTCACACACGGAACCTCGGTTTATAATAGTCTCGTTCGAAGGACTGTATGGGAAATGGAGTCAGAACCAATGTCGGCTCCGAGGGAAAAATCCCCCTGTACCAAAACGCCCAGCAGAGAGATTCGAACCCGCGACACCAGGACTACGAGTCCAGCGCTCGACCACTGGGCTATTCCAGCCCACTTACTTTTAGACAAATCAAGAAACGTTTAGGGATAACATGAGAATAATGGAAGGGGTGTGTGTGTAATTGAGCGTACGTGCCTGATTTTGTGCTTGGGTGCGTGCGCGGTTGCTTGTATATATACTCGTGTTGTGTGTGTGTGCGCGCGCGCACGCGAGTGTGTGTGCATGTTCAGTGTGTATGCATATGTACAATGGTGGCAAGCCATTGATGAAAAAAGCTTGTTGCAATCAGCATATATATATATATAGCTAGCTAGCTGAACAATTAAGTAGTGGGGGAAAACAAGTGCAGGCTAACAATTCTTCCATCATTATAGTAATGACTTGTCAAAGATTTGAAATTGGAAAAAAAGAACAAGGGAAAATACGTATTATAAATATGAAAACCCTTCACTAGTGCATGAGGAAACCATCGTAATCCCTCTCGAAGGCAGATTTATATGTATTGCCTGCTCCTGGGCCTTTCGTCCGCTAGATCGGATTCATCAGGAAGACACAACTGATTGTGTCTCTGCTCTTGGCGTCAAATAGAGACACACCACAGTCCATAATTCTGTGGTGTTCTTAGCACCAAGGGTTCGAAAAAGAATCCAACAGCACCCCCAAAGCAGCCAGCGAAAGGTAGTGAATTAAAAAAAAAAAAACGAAACGGAGAGGAAAAAAGTTGCTGAAAAACTAAAAACATTATGCAAATAGTATAAAATGTAGGGGACGATCTTTGAGCCTATGTTTGAGGATCCATTTAAGGATGCAAGGGAGATCAAAAGATATGGAACAGTCTGAGTGGTCAGCTCTGCTGCTCAATAACCCAAGCATTATCGGCGGCTACGAATTGTGCAGAACAACCTTTCCTTGCATCTCTTAATTGATCTCCTGATTGACCAAACAATATAACGATGAACAATTAAGTAGTGGGGGAAAACAAGTGCAGGTTAACAATTCTTCCATCATTGTAGTAGTCACTTGGCAAAGATTTGAATTTTTTAAATAAAATTGAAGATGAAGAGAACGGGAAAATATGGATATGTATATATATATATATATATATATATATATATATATATATATATATATATATATATATATAATGTGTGTGTGTGGGTGTGGGTGTGGGTGCACACACACACACACACCACACACACACACACACACACCCACGCAGCGCGCGCGCGCGCGCGCGCACACACACACACACACACACATATATATATATATATATATAGATAATAATATATATGAGAGAGAGAGAGAGAGAGAGAGAGAGAGAGAGAGAACCATCATGGGAAATGTCAGAGGGTGAACGGGAATGGTTGGATGTGGTGATGTCATGTATACGTGGATGCTTAATTGCACTGGCTCCAAAAAGGAAGAAATTACTCTTAGCTGTTGAAGGCTTTGTTGGTGGTGACCTGAATCATATCAGACGTTACTGAGCACCACGTGACAGTGTGGTGGCAGTTGACCCGGTGTTTACTGCTCCATGCAGTTATGCTGGCTCTGAGGATACAAAGTCTGATCTGGATAATGACGTTAGGCTTCAATCTGGATGTGACGCAGTTGGATGAGGGTTGAAAGCACCGGTCCTGTCCAGCACTTTGAGAAATCAGTTCTTTGGCATTTGCTTTGAGGTTAAGCCCTTGAAAAGCAGTGGAGGTGGTGGATTTATAAACAGCCCCTACTTGCCCTTACTGTGTGCTTCAGAAAGATAGTAAGATGTTTGACTCAAAACTAAAAACGAGAACTAGATCACACACACACACACACACACACACACACACACACACACACACACACACACCACGCACCACGCACGCACGCACGCACGCACACACCACGCACCACGCACGCACACACACACACACACACACACACACACGCACGCACGCAACCTTGCAATGTCTCGATCCCTTGTACATTAACTCTTTAAAACGAGTTATTAAACAATGTGACCTGTGAAGAGCCATAAATCGGGAGTATTCGGTTGCCCAAAACGTCAACAGTTTTCAGTTCAGTGTACCACGAAGTAATGGAACAAGTGACCAGTGATATCCTGTTCTTGTCGCCTGTACTTCACTGCCGTTCTCAGTTACTACGGTCGGCTGCAGGAATATCAAGATGTTCTGTCTTTCCCGACTATCTTACTATGCTTCAACAGACCTTCCAAAAACTAGATCTGTGGCGCCTTTCAAAGACGATCATTAGAGTCGGGGCTTAATACTCCCATCCCTATGTTCATCCCTCCTTCCCAAACCCCCGAACTTATACTCATCGCTCCTTTTTGCGCAAAAATTTAGCATTATTCAGTGCTTCCTGAAATCGATCTGCTTCGTGTTATAGATGGTACTGTGACCAGTTTTGTAAAGCCAAGGCAGTATTTTGGTCAGTTCTGTATAAAGGCAGTTTTAAGTAAGAGAATTAAACTCGGATGCAACGCGAATGTTTCTATCAGTGTTTTAATCACTGCAAACATGACCTTTAAAGTGAATCCAAGGCAACGATCATTCATCTTATGCTTATTTTGCTTTAACATTTTCAATACACATAGTGCAATTCATTGATAGATAAGTTTAACAGTTTTTTCCCCTTTTAAATCATGTTCATGACCAGTGACGCCAGCTGCAACTCATTCCCTATAAAGAATGGTGATGCCTTCTTAACAAAGAATACATCTTGTGGGTTTTGATAAACATTAAGCAGACGAGCGTGCCACTAATGCTTCAACAACAATCGAACATGTATAATAAACATTATGTCAATTCGACACTGGACACGAACCAGAACAACTTTACCACAGACAATTCCTCTACTGTGCGTTTACCTTCGTTCATCCCCTGTGACAACCCAAGAAATCTTATCAGACCATTTGTGGCGGACACAGTGGACCAGGTGGTGTTTGTTGGAATACTTCCTGTCCTCGGGACGTACGGCGTCATCACCAACATCATCAACATGATTGTCTTTGCTAAACAAGGACTGTCAAACCGGATTCATGTGTGTCTGTTCAGGTAATGGTTTATACAGTAGCTTTGACCGGACAACACTTTGGCTGAGTGATTTTGAAGTTGTTGCTGTACATGTTTACTTTTTCAGATGAAAATGGTTTACAGGTTAAATGTTTGTGCATGCATGTCTCTTTGCTTGAATGAACCTACAAAGTTTAAATTTGCTTTAATGTCAGTTTAGGAAACTGATATCACAGCAGCTGTCTTTATTTATAACTTCAGGTAAGTAATTTCAAAGTTTGTAACTTTCCCGTATTCATTGTCATGATCATCTGTCTACATTCAAACAAATCCGTCTTTTTGCAGGCGTTGATAGTTTATATCCTCATACACAATATCCACTGAAAGGTATATTGATATCTTACGAAGTTAATGAGAAGTACCAGCCGCCGTGGCGAAGTGGTTAGCGTCGCGGACTCCCGGCTGGGAGGTCGTGGGTTCGAATGCCATCAGAGTCAGTGGGTTTTTCTGCCCCGACCGGCTCCTACCCAGAGTTGAGTTTGCCGCAGACTCAGTTGGGAAGACTGGGACCACACAGTCGAGTTTCATCCACTTAATGGATGCGTTTCTGAGAGTGTTGCTCAAATTTCTTGACCGACACCGCAGGTGCCTGTATCTCTCGGGCCTGGTTGACGCCGGGATATATTATGAAAGGAAGCGTAGAGTACAGCCCTGTCATGTAGTCTCAGACCGAAATGGAAATCCGTAGCATCATCTTAATCATCCTTATTTTCATTGATCAGCATTTTAAAAAAGTCTCAAGTTCTGTGGCCCTTCATGCCCTGTTCTCATGGTGACCTCAATTTCGATGTCCTGTCCACGTCTGTGGCCTTGGTTTGGTTCCGTCGGGGTCACCGGTATGGGCGAGTCCATGGGGGCTGTCGTTGGACGGACGTGGTGGCGCCTCGGGAGGGAGAGCTCACTCACGCCGGCTCCGCGACTAAGCAATTATTGTCGTCAGTAGGGGGCTTAGTACAGGCGCCACTGAACACCACCGGAGTGACTCGGCAGCAGTGTAGTGTCTCCTCCGGTGGGTTGCCTCTTGACGACTTGACATTGACTGCTCCCTGTGGATTGCTGGTGCCGGGGCTGCGGCGGGGCCGATCGGGCTGTGGCTGTGGACGGGGTGTCGGAATGAGCGGCGTGGGTGCACTGCCTTTGAGGTGGCACAGAGGTTGGGACAGCAAAAAAAAAAAAAAAAAAAAAAGTTAATGAGAAGTAGTTGTTACATAATTGTTGCTGAAGTGTCCAATACCTTATTCTCACATGACACAACCACACAACAGACAGCTCGCTGTTCTTTCCTGATTTCTTTTCTTTTGTTACTCTAATAGAAAGGAAGGCGCGCGGGGGGGGGGGGGGGGAGTTAATCGGGCCAAAACCACTCACTGCTACTTTACTGGATTGTCATAAGCAAAGAATATAGTGTCTTAGAATGCTAAACGTAAGAATAGCAAACATGATATAAGTCATAATAATAATAATAAAAATAATAATAATAATAATAATAATGATGATGATGATGATGATAGCGATAATGTTACCACTGCTTCTACTACTACTACTACTACTACTACTACTACTACTACTACTCATAGTAATGATGAGAACGCTGATAATGACAATGATGATGATGATAACCATAATACAACAACAACAACAACAGCAACAACAACAATAGTAAGAACAATACCACCACCACTACGACTACTACTACTACTACTACTACTACTACTACTACTACTACTACTACTACTATCACTTATAACATCATCATCAAGACAACAACAACAACGATAGTAATAATAATAAAAATAATATTAATAATAATAAAAAATGATAATAATGATGATGATGATGATGATGATGATGATCATGTTCAGGAGGAGGAGGAGGAGAAGGAGGAAGTGGAGGAGGAGGAGAAGAAGAAGAAGAAGAAGAAGAAGAAGAAGGAGGAGGAGGAGGAGGAGGAGGAGGAGGATATTAACAAGAAGAATGGCGACATCAAAACAATACAATAATATAATAATAATAATAATAATAATAATAATAATAATAATTATAATAGAAATGATGATGATGACAATGAAAATAATAATGATAATGATGATAATGATCATGATCATGATTATCATGATCATCATGGTGATGATCGTAATGATGATGATGTAACTTAAACCCACAGAAGTGCCTTCCTGCTTTCTTCCATATCAAACTATTAACTTTGTTTTATCCGTTCTGTTTTCTTTGGGCACCTGCTATTTTTGGTAACCTACGTCATTCTCAACATTTATATTCTTAGACGTGGTGTGTGTGTGTGTGTGTGTGTGTGTGTGTGTGTGTGTGTGTGTGTGTGTGTGTGTGTGTGAAGGCCATCGACCGGCTCCCTCAAGTGCCAACCAACAAAGAAATAGATAAACCACCAACTCTCTTGGAGATCCAGAGAGTGATATGTTTGCAGTCCAGTGGCAAAGCGCCAGACTCAGAACCCATACCAGCTGAAGTCTACAAAGAAGGTAGCACAGCTCGGACTACATCATCTGTTTCTTCTAACGTGGCAACAGGAGGCGATCCCTCAGGAGTTCGAAGGTGCATCTACCATCCATTTGTACAAGCGTGAGGGAAACATCCAGGCTTCTGACAACCACCGAGGTATATCCCTCCTTTCTATAGCAGGCAAGATACTTGCCAGATTCTGCTGAACAGCTTGGCTCGCCGGGAAAAGCTCTTCTACACCTTGCAGAAGAGCTTTTCCCGGCGAGCCAGTGCGGCATCAGAAAAGACGGACGAACCATTGATATGGTATTTGTTGCTAGACAGCTCCAAGAAAAATGTCAGAAGCAAACTACCGATCTGCTCTTGACCTATGTCAACCTGACCAAGGCCTTTGATACTGTCAATAGAGATGGCCTGTGGAAGATCACGGATGCCCACCATCTTAATGGTGTGACAATTCCATGATGGCTTGTAGGTCCGTATCCAGGACAATGGAGATAATTCTAGCCCATTCCCTGTCACTAGTGGCGTGAAGCAAGGCTGCGTTTTGACACCCACTCTGTTCAGCACCATGTTTTGTGCAATGCTGACTGATGCCTTCAGAGAAGGTGACGTAGGCATTGACATCAGATTCAGAACAGATGGAAAGATGTTTAACCTCAAAAGGCTTCAGGTAAAACCTAAGGTTATGCCAGACATCATCAGGGGCTTTTTGTATGCTGGACGCTGGATATGAAACTGACATGCAGTCCAGCATCAAGAGGTACTCTGTAGCCTGCGCCAACTTCATTCTTACCATAAATATACAAAGAAGGCGGAGGATCTGCATTAGCAGGCAGACCCTACCATGAGGCTAATTTCACACTCAGTGGAGTGGGACCCACTGCAGTGAGTAGATTCACCAACCTTGGCAGCACACTGTCCCAGAACGTCACCATCCACGATGAAATGAGCATCTTAATTGCAAAAGCAAGTGCAACCTTTGGCAGACTACATACCAATGTTTTGAGTAGAAGATGCATCAGTCTGAGACCACGCTGAAGGTGTACCGAGGAGTTGTTCTACCCACACTCCTTTGTGCATGTGAAACATGGACAGGGCACCAATGGCATTGCAAGAAGCTGAATCAATTCCACACAAGCTGCCTCCGAAGATTGTAAAACAGAAAATGGCAGAACAAAATCCCAGGCACAAAGATGCTCGACAAGGCAGGCCTGCTGAACATCCACACCATCCTGATGTTGTCTCAACTTCGATCGGCAGGGCATGTAACTGACATGCCAGACCACCGGCTACTCAAGACACTCTTCTGCGGTTAGCTGCAACAAGGAAAGCATCCCCATGGAGGTCAGAAGAAACGTTTCAAAGACACTCTCAAATCATCCTTGAAAGCGTTTAACATCACCCCTGACACATGGGAACAAACAGCAATGGATCGAGCTAGATGGCGCTATTCCATCCTCAAAGGTGTCAATTTATGTGAAGAAAGGACAGGTGCAGCACAACAAGAAAAACAGGTAAGGAAAGCATGCGCCAGCAGTCAAGTGCAGGTCTCCCACATTGCCTGTCCAAGCTGTCGACACCCAATCCGTGCGCGCGTCTGCTTGATCAGCCACCTGCGTATCCACGAATCATCTCGCACCCCCTCCCACCACCACCCCACCACTAGATGACTGAAGTGGTCCTCGTCGATTCGACGGGAAAACAACATTGTCAGACGTGTGTGTGTGTGTGTGTGTGTGTGTGTGTGTGTGTGTGTGTGTGTGTGTGTGTGTGTGTGTTCGTTCTTTAATTTAACGTCTATCCACCTAACAGTGATCTTAGACAGTATGTAAGTGTTATGTGTGTGTGCATGTGATGTTTTTGGGTGTATGCATGCGAACGGTTGGTGTTGATTTTGGGCGTACGTAGGTATGTATAATGCAATTAGGCCTAAAAAAAAAAACAACAAAAAAAAAAACACCACATAACTGAATCCAAAACTATAAAAGAAACACTAAATAAGCAACTAACACTAAGATGGGGAAAATAACATAGACGTTAAAGTAAATGTCCAATTGGGCTCTTAATCAGTCCTTGAACAACTTCAAAAATGTTTGATTCGTTAGAGATGACGTCTTCAAAGACTGACATCGACGGTTCGGTGTTCAACAACCAAGCAGGTAAATAGGGTTTCATTCTATCGCACAAAAAAAGTAGATGGAACGGAGTGATTTGCTGGCCACAAATACAAGTCACATGTTTACAGAATTTTGTTTTAAAGGCATCAAGCCTCAATCTAAAAATTAAACTTTTTAAAATCCTCTCTTGGTAGAGATTCTTGATACCTGTTTTATTGTCTGATATCTTGTTAAATAATATCCCCTTTTTGTTTTTGGTGCCTGTTCCCTTATTTAAAATAATATTCCAGGCTGCGTCTTTTAAAAGACTATAACTCTCATGTAAGGATAAAGGAATGTGTATCTTTGTTAAATCAGTTTCAGTGATAGCAGCCTTTTTGGCTAATGTGTCTACCCTTTCATTAGCAGATAATCCATAGTGAGATGGAACCCAACAAAAATCGACATAAGAACCACGTAAATGCAAAAAATGAATTAGGTGGTACACTTCTGATATAAGTTCTGGTCTCACACTTGTATTCGAAAATTTTAGAGCTTGTAGGACTGATTTTGAATCAACACAAAGTAGTATTTGAAATACAGGAAATCGAAAATCAAGAAGAAAGTTTAATGCCATAATAATGGCAACAAGTTCCGCAGTAAATATGGAAATATTCTTACCAAGGTGGTAACCTTTCTCTATTTTTAAGGATGGAATTATGAATGCTGAACCAGACAAATGATTGTCTAGTACAAAACCATCTGTATAGATTTTAAGGTGATTTACATAGGTTTCATTTATATGTGACTTAACATACGTTGGCAGCAAGGGTCCATCACTTTTTCTTAAACTTGTATAGTCTATGTCATAATTTGCTCTACTAAGTTCCCATTCTGGGATAGTGCTAAAAGACACCCGAGGAGCTACGTTTTGAGGTGCAGTGCCTGCTTTTGTAAATAAGTCAGATGTGTATGAGGCTATCGTTTTAGAGAATCATTTTTTTGTGCCCGTTTAGGAAAATTTATTTCTGATTTTAATTCAGTTTCATTGGTAATAAGATTTTGTAGTGTATGACTTCTTAAGATATATTTTGCAGATGCAAGTTTCATATTTTCTTCAAAAGGCAATATTCCGATCTCCATATAAGTTCTTAAAGTTGATGTATGAACCGGGACACCAAGAGCTATCTTGTAAGCTTTACTATCGATACTCTGCAACTTTTTGATTAAATATTTTGGGGCTGAAAAAAATGTCTCCTGGGCATAGGATAGTTTTGATCGTACAAGCGCAGTAGCTAAATGTGTTAATACTTTACTGTCTTTACCCCAGGATTGTTGACTCACCATTTTCAAGAAATTTAAAGTTTTCTTAGCTTTTGTTAAAATAGTTTGTATGTGATTATTCCAGCTCAATTTAGAAAACCGCCAGAGAACGTGGACAAACGAGTCACAAGACGAAACACAACGCGTTTCGACCTCTTAGGTCTTCATCAGGTGAGACATTAACGAATAAAACAATGAAAATTCACTTAGCTTGATCGCTTCAGATCACTTGGCCTTCTTCCTTGCGCTGAACCTGCGAAGTGATCTGAAGCGATCAAAGCTAAGTGAATTTTCATTGTTTTATTCGTTAATGTCTCACCTGATGAAGACCTAAGAGGTCGAAACGCGTTGTGTTTCGTCTTGTGACTCGTTGTCCACGTTCTCTGGCGGTTCGCTAACATTTATTTAAGATTTGTTTAGATTTCCGCCTGCAGTCCTCTCGCTTTGCAACTAGATCAATTTAGAAGTTAAATTTACTCCTAAAAATTTTACAACTTTTTTATATTCAAGGCACAATCCATCTATTTGAAATGAAGGCAGAGGATTAGGATTATAACCAGTATTGAACAGAACCATATGCGATTTTTCAGCTGAAAGGGCCAATCCATTTTCAGTCATGTACTTACTAATTTTATCTAGTTCATTTTGATATATCTTTTTAATATAGTTGATTGATCTAACTGGTGTGTGACGTTTTAAAGTAACTTTCATTCATATACAGATATCATCCGCATATTGTGCTAGTTCAATAGTTTTTGAGAATGATTTAGGAAGATCATGGATCAAAATATTAAACAGGATAGGAGCTATTACAGCTCCTTGCGGGATTCCCATCTGGATATGTCTTTCATTAGAGTATACATTTCCTACCTTCGTCTGTATTGTTCTATCACTTAAAAAGGTTTTTAAGTAATTGTACATACATCCTGAGAGACCAATTAACTTCAATTTGTTCAGAAGTTTTGAATGCCAGACTTGGTCATATGCCTTTCTAATGTCAAAAAACGTGGCAAGAACATGTGTGTGGTGTGTGTGTGTGTGTGTGTGTGTGTGTGTGTGTGTGTGTGTGTGTGTGGTGTGTGTGTGTGTGCATGTGTGTACGCACACGCGCGCGCGTCCGTGCATGCAGGAGTGCGTGCTTGCGTGCTTGTGTGTGTGTGTGTGTGTGTGTGTGTGTGTGTGTTGTGTGTGTTGTGTGTGTGGTGTGTGTACGTGTGTGTGTGTGTGTGTTGTGTGTGTGTGTGTGGTACGTGTGTGTGTGTGTGTGTGTGTGTGTGTGTGTGTGTGTGTGTGTGTGTGTGTGTGTGGTGACCAGTTAAAGAAAGGAATCTGAGCTTCCTCTACAAATAAAGAAAAAAAAACTGCATTATATATTTACAATAAAAAAGTCAGTTTCTCTTCATTTATTTTGGACACAATTTCAATACAGAGAAAAGGATCATTCTATTAGGAGAACAAACAAAAAGTCTCTCTCTCTCTCTCTCTCTCTCTCTCTCTCTCTCTCTCTCACACACACACACACACACACACACACACAGATAGATAGATAGATAGAGAGATAGAGAGATAGATAGATAGATAGATAGATAGATAGATAGATATTCTTTTAGTGAAAGTCGTCAATCGTAATGCACAAAACCATTTTCTGAATGATGCGAATATTGCAGTTTGTGTTTCCTTCAAATTGATATGTTGAGCTAGAGGATTGTGGCTCTCGTTAGATGCTATGCTAACGTATGTCTTCAGATACGTAGTTTTCCGATTTTTAGTTTGTTATTATGTATTCTCAAATAAATAATTTAGCAGTCAACATCTTTGCTGCAAGATTGTTTAAAATTATTGCAGTTTATATCACTGGATGCATCAGTTCATTGAAAGGATCTTGTTTATAACTTTGCTTTGTTCAAGGAACGGGTATCATTTTAAGAAGTTTTGCATGTGTTTGACATGGGGAGATCAATACAATTTGTTGAATGTGCGTGTGTTGATAATATAATCAATTCTAGATTTTAAAATGTTGGAAATGTTTTCGTTCTGATGAAAGATGTCGCACTTTGTCACTGTACATGTTTGCTTGCTCTATGCAGAAAATTTGCAGACAGTAACCTTGGATGCGTTTTGACATTGGTACATTTTCTACATTTTCTGACTTTCTTGAGGTACTGGTTTAAGAAGGATATTCTATAGTTGATTATTCTGTGTCCGTATTGGTTCATGTAAGGCTACCAGAGTTTTTAACTTTGGATAAGTTTGCCTGTCTTTGTTGATATAAATGTTGACATTTTAATTGATAACTGTGTATCTTAATGTATGCCTTGTTTGTACATTTACCCATTTATTCCCCATTGTAACCCCCCACCCCCCCACCCCCCATCCTTTTTTTTTTTTTTTTAGGTATATGTGTGGTTGTGTGTGTGTGTGCTTATTGGCGTGTGTATGTGTGCGTGCGTGGTTGTTCACGCGCGCGCGCGCACTTGTATGTATGCGTGTGTGTGGTTGTGTGTGTGTGTGTGTGTGTGTGTGTGTGTGTGTGTGGTTGTGCCCGCGGGCAAGTGCTTTGTGTGTGTGTGTGTGGGGGGGGGGGGGGTGAGCCTTGCAGCTCTTAGCTGCGTCTGGCTAGTGGGATTTTTCTCGGGTTCTCCCGTTTTCCCTCTCACCCCTTGGTGCTTGGGTAGGGCAGTTCTTGCTTTCCGCCACTTCAATGAATCTCTTCCTCACTATCTCTCTTCTTCTCTCTGCACCTACCAAAGCTCTCGTACCCTTCGCTCTTCTTCACAAAAACTTTTGAAAATCCCTAAGCGTTCTCTGAAATCTGTGGCGAAAGAGCCTTCAGTTTTAGAGCACCTTCTATTTGGAACTCCCTCCCTGAAGACCTTCGTAATCAGCCTACTCTTTCTTCTTTTAAATCTCAGCTCAAAACTTACCTCTTCAAAAGCCTATTCTCTTCTGTAGATGACTAGATCTCTCTTAAATTCCTCCACAACTAGTTCGGTGAGACAGTTTATGCATGTAGGTGCGTCTGCCATTGTGTATTTCTTTTTGCTGTGTGCATGAATATTGTATGAATAAGTGCAAATGGTGGATGTAAGCGCATTGAGTTGTACAACAAGAAATGCGCTATATAAGTATTATACATTATTATTATTATTATTATTATTATTATTAACCTACCCTTGGGTCAGACTCGGGTCGGGTGCTTTAGGCGGCTGACCCACTTCTCTCTCTCTCCCCCTCCCCTTGTGATTTAAAATGCTTTTTTGAGCATATTGTATTTTATTTATTGTGTTTTCTCTTGTTCATTTCATTCATATGCAACACACCCACTACATACCATCCTCACCCTCCCCCTCCACTCACTCTCCTTCCCCTCCTCTTCTCTCTCTCATTCTCCACTCTTCCTCTACTTCCATTCTCTCTCTGTCTCTCCCCTCTCTTTCTCCCCTCCGCCCCCCCCCCCTCTCTCTCTCTCTCTCTCTCTCTCTCTCTCTCTCTCTCCTTTTCCTCCTCCTCACTTTACTCTACCCTCTTTCCTCGTGCCCTATTCCTCGAACTCTACTCACCCTCTCTCCCACTGTCCCTCTGTCTACTTCATTCACCACTTTGGCTTCACAAGGGGAGTATTGTGCATGTTTATGTCTGTGTTGTTTTTTTTGTCGCCGAGGAAGGCATATTGCCGAACATTTCTTGTCCTGTTTTGTGTCGTGCGTTACTGCGTTACTTCACACTTTGTTTTGTGTGCTCTTCTGCTTTTTTGTCGTGTTCCAGTAACGCTGCAGTTTGTTTCTTTTGCCGTGTGTACCGTTTTATTTTCACGTTAGATGTGACATACATATCAACTTTACTTTCTGTCTTTCTGTTCACGTGAGACACTGCAATTTGCAACTCTTTATTTTTGTCTGTTGGAGGAAGGAGTACTGTAACCTAGACTTTGTTTCTGTCTTTCTTCTGTAAAGGACAGATGCATCACATTGTTTATTAACAGTTATTATGTGACTATTTTTGTTTTGTCAGTTTAGCTGTTTCAGATGCAGGCTTCCTCCTAGTCACCATGGTTGCAAGGTCTGACACCATTATCAGTTTTGTGGATACAATGGCAGGCAACTTCTGGAAGCAGTTCCATGCTGTTGTCACTAGTCGCCATTCTTTCCTTGGAATTTCCAACGTCATTACAGCCTTGATAGCTTTGGAAAGGTGTCTCTGTGTGCTAAGACCTTTGAAGGCTGCCAAGTTCTTCAAAACAACGTATGTGAGCTTGTTTATAATCTGGACAATAGGCGCAATAATAAGTTGAATGGTCAACATTTTAGTCATGGGTTTCTAGACACAAAATGGGGCTGTGTATGAATGGACATGCAAAAAGTATGTGGTGCTAGAGAATAAAATGCAGTTGAAAATGTGTAATACAGAACTGCTTACCGGTAGACTCCACACTACATGATAGGACGTCAACGAAACGTACGAGGTGATAACTATAACCTAGAGGGTACCTGAAAGAAATTCTTGGTGCTGGACTATGAAATATGTATTCGAGTGTGTCAAAGAGAAATGTTATGCTGAGAAATGGATTATGTGTCACTAGGTACGTGACAAAATAAAACAGAATATGTGTCTAAGCTACAGTCCAATAGTATAGGAATGTATGTAATAGTCTGGATATGATAGACTCGTAATGTTTATATAGATTAGCATTATCAGTAGCGAAAAGGAAGAGAAAGTGCAATGGGTTGGATTCATGTTATGTGAGAAATTATTCAGACTGTAATTTTGCAGGTTTCTAAAGCTCGACTGCAGTTGGCAACAGAATGCTTAATACATTGCTGCAGTGTAAAAATATGTT
This sequence comes from Conus canariensis, assembly GCA_033310375.1. Taxonomy (NCBI): domain Eukaryota; kingdom Metazoa; phylum Mollusca; class Gastropoda; order Neogastropoda; family Conidae; genus Conus; species Conus canariensis. The sequence continues at coordinate 74,023,647 of CM065725.1, forward strand.
CTGATCGTCAAAAGTACGGGCAAGCAATCACATAGAAGTAAAAAAAAAAATCTGGAAACGAATCTAAATAATGGAAATGCAAACAGATCGATTTCATTCAGTCAGACTGGGTGTATGGAGGCATAGTTGGAAATGAAATCATTGCTGGTGCAACATATCTAAGTTAAATGCCTATTCGACATGTGGGGGAAACCTGTGAGCTGCATTAAACTACTATGTTTGGAATTCCTTCATGAGTTGTCACTAAGGAACGATTTCTTTTTTCCCCCGGCAACAGCCTGTTATTATCAATGGATAGGGTACACAGCAATGCAACAGTCAGTAGTGATGATGGTAGGATTACCGCGTACCTAAGAAGAGAGATAATCAAAAGACAGTTCAGTGACAGACAACTATGCCATCCAAGATCGCATCAAACTGGTCTATCTAGTACAAATCCATAAACTAAGAGCTACAGGAAGACAAAATATCGTTTGCAAATAACCCCTAACCCCCCTCCCCCTCTCTCTCTCTTCGCCCCCCTCTCTCTCTCTCTCTCTCTCTCTCTCTCTCTCTCTCTCTCTCTCTCTCTCTCTCTCTCTCCATCCGCATTCATGCGTATCTTTGTAATGTCAATGATAACGTTTGAATTCACAAAACGATTTTTTTTTAGATAACCACAATAATTATATGTGACAAAATTGATATCAGTTGTAGCAATTGTGTGTTAAAGAGAAGTGTTTAAATACCAGACAATGTGATCATTGTGTAATGGTCAAGTTTACAGGCTACAAACAAAGGTATGATTCAAAACGCCAAATCAAAACAAATAAAATTATTTTGAAACTGATTCAATGCAAACTTATAGTAAGAGAAGTTATGGACTTTGATGTGTGGTGTGTGTGTGTGTGTGTGTGTGTGTGTGTGTGTGTGTGTGTGTGTGGGGTGTGTGTGTGTGTGTCCGTGAGTGCATACATGCTTGTGCATGTTGTGTGTGTGTGTGTGTGTGTGTGTGTGGGGTGTGTGTGTGTGTGTGTGTGTGTGTTTGCACTGGTTAATGAGTTTGCGCCATCAAGATATATGTTCTTACTAAAATATACTGCACATCGTGAATGACTTTCAGAGTTCGTCATTGCTCAAGTGATCAATAGCAAAGGTAGTAAAACAACGTTACTCTATGAGCCATTAAGAGATATCAGTTCTATATAAATGTGCTGTACATTATGAATGATATCGATAATGTTTCCTTCCTCAACTGAACGTTAAACAAGATGCGAAGCATATAAACGTACTCCCAGTTTTCCAAACCGCTTATAAATCGGCCAAGTGCTTTGTGAGATAAGAAATAAAAGCAAAATAACGGTTTTAACGGTTATTTAACCGATGTACACTTTTGAAACTGGTATTTTAGTCCTCACTGGGCTAAAGCCTGTGTACATACCACATTTCATCCAAATCGGGCAATATGTCAAGAATAACGGTTTTTAACGGTCAGATTTTGAAACACTACATGGAAGTGCCATTTGTGTGTGATAACCTTTCTATATACAAAATTTCATTAAACCCCACCAATATATAAAAATAACGGCAAAATAACGGTTTAACGGTTATATAGCTGATATACACTTTTGAAACTGGTATTTTAGTCCTGACTGGGCTAAAGCCTGTGTACATATCAAATTTCATCCAAATCGGACAATATGTCAAGAATAACGGTTTTTAACGGTCAAATTTTGAAACACTATATAGAAGTGCCATTTGTGTGTGATAACCTTTCTATATACCAAATTTCATTCAAATCCACCTATGTATAAGAAATAACGGCAGAATAACGGTTTTTAACGGTTGTTTAATCCATTTTCAGCATTACATCACTTACATGTGGACAGAGGCTCCGACTTTCACAAGATCACCCAAACCGCATATAAATTGGCCAAGTACTTTCTGAGATATTCTATAAAGAAGAAAAACCGTTACAGGCCGTTACAACCGTTAGTAACGGCTATAACGGGGCAAACTAAAACATCAGACATCATCCGTGACCCATAATGAACATACCTGCTAATTTTCATAAAGGTCGGCCAAGTACTTTCTGAGATATTCCATAAAGAAGAAAATCCGTTACAGGCCGTTACAGCCGTTAGTAACGGTTATAATGGTAAACTAAAACATCGGGCATTATTCGTGACCCATAATGAACATACCTACAAATTTTCAGAAAGATCGGCCAAGTACTTTCTGAGATATTCCATAAAGAAGAAAAACCGTTACAGGCCGTTACAGCCGTTAGTAACGGCTATGACGAGGTAAACTAAAACATCGGGCATCATCCGTGGCCCCATAATGAACGTACCTGCTCATTTTTACAAAGATCGGCCAAGTACTTTCTGAGATATTCCGTAAAGAAGAAAAACCGTTACAGGCCATTACAGCCGTTAGTAACGGCTATAGCGGTAAACTAAAACATCGGGCATCATCCGTGGCCCATAATGAACATACCTACAATTTTTTCAGAAAGATCGGCCCAATAGTTTTGTCTGGAGTGAATGGAACACATTTTGACCACGGACACACAGACACACAGACAGCATTTCTTGGTTCGCATTCTAAAGTACTCCCTGTTCTATAAGAACTGGGAGTACAAAAGTAAAATACTTTTTCTAATACTATCGACACCACCGCAATTTCTGCAAACAACAATGATTACCGTATCGTAAATGTCATGCATATTATGTAATGATGTTCTGTAGGTACATGGTTATGCTGATAGTGGTGGTAGCTGTGTACATTTTGGCAGTAAAGCACTTTGTCCTCCCGATAAAATACCAGACAGTTCAAGTCACTGATCCTGTCACCAACATCTCCACCTACATCAACAGACTGAGACCTTTCTACCTGCGGCACAGAACGATCATTGACATTAATTATCAATACCTGGTTTCTGTGGTTCTCCCCTACACCTCCCTCATCGTTGTCGTCATCTGCACTGCAGCCATTATCATTCGCCTCAAAGTCACCGCCACCTGGCGTCGCGGGGCAGTGTCTAACATGACGTCAGTGGAGAAACAGGAAATGTCGATGACTCGGATGCTGGTAACAGTGTGCTGTGTCTACGTTATCTGCACGATTCCATCTGTAACCAGAGTGTTGCTCTTTAGTACCTTGCCGGGTTTTCTGAGCTCAGGGTATTTGTGCAATACATACAGGGTCTCTCTCGCTCTCGTTGCAGTGTTTGAAATATGTAATTCCTCCTTCAATTTTCTGATCTATGTGAAGCAGAGTTCTCAGTATCAATCAACTCTCCACCAGCTGTGGTGCAGGCGAAAACAAGAGATGAAGGGAAAAGGCATCGTTCTTGAACGTCGTCGTGACAATGAGAAACACCGACAGAAACCTTAAAAGAACAAAGAAGAACACCACAATGGGTTGTAAAAGGGAAGCAATGTAAAATATGGAGAACTGGACGATATCCCTCACCACAATGGAAATCAACATGATGCAATCTTTTTTATATTAAATAATGAAAGAATGCATAAAGTGTGGAATGCGTGCTGTTTGGAATAGTTTACACGCTAAAAACTCCATTACATATAAGTGATGTTTAAAACAACAGTGGTATATAAAAAGGGACAAATGAACACATATAGAAGCATCTTCACTATGGAGTGCCCAGTCTATCCAGACTGGTACAAATATTGATCACAAAAACAGTGCAACCACAAACCAGCATTTGATAAAGTCGTCACAACAACCTCTCATCTCTCTGGGTTTGCTATTTATAATTTACGAATGATACTAGAGTAGGCCTGATACATATGGTCTTGGTGTTATTGAATATAAAGACAAATGATAAATGGGTACGAGGCTAACGGAACATTATCAGTTTGGCGTTATATTTGTTTTCGCAGTTCATTTTCTCATCAATTAATGTTTATGTTCTGCCTCACGTACGTTTGACTTACAATTAAGCGGGCCAGGTGTAGAGGTATGGATGTGTAACAGGCACACAAAGACAGACACAAACTATAACTAACATGCGCATATCATTTTCTGTTGTTGTTTGGCCTTACTAAAGAGACCCAATTATTCGAAGATATCTATTTTGTTTGTTGCGGTCATTTGGCACCGCAGAACATCTACGTTTATTTCATGCTGCTCACCCATCTTCCCTGTCAACGCTACCTAACTCCTTTTTGCTTCCGTCAAATACGCGTCCCGACAATTCTCCGCTGTGAGCGGATAAAGCTCTATGGGAATATTGTTAGCAGCAGAGAATTAAGTTGCAAAGACGTGCTCAGAACATCATGAGCTGGGAATGGAGTTGTTTGGATACCAGTTTGAAGGTCTTTTCCCACTCGCCCCTCCACCATATATATATATATATATATATATATATATATATATATATATATATATGAACAATATAAAAAAAAGTCCTTAAAAAATCTGAAGGTGCTCAACCCCTTGGGGAGCAACATCTGTTAAAAAATATTTTAAAAAATGAAGTATTAAAATCTACAAGCTTGTTTCCAGCGTTGCTATCTTCCTGAAGATAGCAACGCTAGAAACAAGCTTGTAGATTTTAATACTTCATTTTTTAAAATATTTTTTTAACAATATATTATATATATATATATATATATATTATGAACAATATAAAAAAAGTCCTTAAAAAATCTGAAGGTGCTCAACCCCTTGGGGAGCAACATCTGTTAAAAAAATATTTTAAAAAATGAAGTATTAAAATCTACAAGCTTGCAGATTTTAATACTTCATTTTTAAAAATATTTTTTAACATATATATATATATATATATAATAACACATGTGTGTGCGTGCGTGCGTGTGTGTGTGTGTGTGTGTGTGTGTGTGTGTGTGTGTGTGTGTGTGTGTGTGTGTGTGTGTGTGTGTGTGTGTGCGTACAAAGAAAGAAAGAACTGTATTACAAAATTGCTTGCTCGTCATCTTTATATTTTGTTTTATTTTTGTCCAATATTTTGGTCATTTGCCGGACCTTTTTTTGGGACAGGAAAGCGTAACGATGCATCAACAAATACATTAATCTCCAACTGAACCCCAGCACACAGCCACGAAATATATCAGGTAACACAACTGGTGAAACGTAAGTGAAACATTAAGATTAAAATGAATTTCCCAAATCCAAGTAAACGAAACCCACACTGGGTGTAGACAAAAAGTTGTTTATCTATTCAAAGATCATTATCTTGGGAGATTATTTTGATGCGGTTTAAATGAACTACATCCTGCTGAGAAGCCCTTTGATGTTCTGAGAAGTCTTCGTCTTAATCCTCTGGGAAGTAGGGGGTGAGGCGATGGGAGACGAGAAGGGTTTAGCACTCATTATGGCTGTGGACAAGTAAATTAGCGTCTTAATGTTTCGTGACAGTAATATGTGACTATTCATCTAATTACCCGTTTCATTAAGGTTTAAAGTCATTATCAGAAGTAGAGCGAAACTCTGTATCAAGGAACGGTTCCATTTTTACGTGCTGTGCATTGCATCAGTCCGTATCGAATTTTATCAAATTGTTATGTATAAACAGTGTGTGTGTGTGTGTGTGTGTGTGTGTGTGTGTGTGTGTGTGTGTGTGTGTGTGTGTGTGTCTTTTGAGACATGTCAAGCAGAGTACGCTAGCATAAAATAAGAAATAATAAGAACGGCCGCTATGTCAGTGCAGATGGCATCACCCCTGGAGACCAAGAATTACTGATTCTTACCTGGAAAGCTGTGGCACTTCCAGATGTGGACCAGAAACATGACACAATTATCTCCTGCAACTTCAAACTGCTGTGACCATTTCTCAGACTAAATTTACGATTCGGAGATGTCGCCATCTCTGCCAACGGCAAGCACCTGTCAAAACAGCACAGAATGTGTAAGATCCTGATCACGTGACGCTTATGTCTCGGGCACATCTCTGTGATAGGGATCGTCACATTGATTAATGGAACTAAATCAACCTGGTTAAGACAAAAATAATAAACGGTCACAAAAGAAACGTTAACAATGTTAGTAATTCTTTCTCTTCATCTTCAAACAAGCAGCTTCCTGTTCATGCACTGCATAGTTTCTCTGACAGTAAACGACATTTCATTTACATGAAACAGAGCCAATAGTGTTTCAGGGGACACTGACCTGGAGCGGCAACTGTACTGCAGATAGTTAAACAAGTTTTGCTTATTTCATTACTCGGCCTGAAATTCTGTCTGAATTTCCCATGAAATGCGTTCTGAAATTATCAACTGAGTATACATACAGTGCCAGACGAGAGGGGGAAGCGGAGAAGGGAAGGAACAGGGGATCTGGAATTTCTGGAACCAATCTTACCCTACCACCACACATCTCCACCTCCCCAGGCTGGTACAAACTGCGTGTTTGACATGCCTCACCCTATATTATACTGGAAGATGACCCAAGAACCCCCTCTCTCTCCCTCTGCCTGCCTGTCTGTCTGTCTCTCTGTGTGTCTGTGTGTCTGTCTGTGTGTCTGTCTGTCTGTCTGTCTGTTCTCTCTCTCTCTTCTCTCTCTCTCTCTCTCTTTCTCTCTCTCTCTCTCTCTCTCTCTCTCTCTCTCTCTCTCTCTCTCTCTCTCTCTCTCTCTCAAAACAACTGAATCGGCCCCGAAACATAAATGTAAATACAAAGACCATCGGACAATTGAATGCATTCGTGTGTTTCGTTTGGCACGAGTTTCGAAATTCATAAAGATACAAGTGACATGGTAGTGAGTTCAGAGATCATGTAAACTGTAACACCGTAAAGTGAAGCACGTATTTGGCGCCCGAAGTAGTAACAGTCAATAACTAAGCAATGATCATCACCAACTGCTTGACAAACAGAAACACCGTGCATACAAGCTCTGTAGACGTGTTTCAGAGATGGCTAGTACGCTAAAATCAGAAACTACGTTGCAGTTGACACCATGTGCCAGAACAAGAAGTTCAAAGTGTGCGAAGTCAATGCCAATTTCAATATTATAGGTAACTTACCCGATTCTTCCTGGTGCGAAAGTGTAGTGGTAAAAGGACTGACTAATTTCCGTGTATATGAAAGCAGATGTTGATGACGTCTATACGATTTTCCACCGACAAACTAAATGCCAGTGATGGAAATCAAAATCACTTCGGCCTGTCACAGTGAGTATACGTGAGACATCAGACCTTTTTTCTGTAGGTTTGAGTATGTTACTGCCAACAATTTTGCTTTACTCTTGACAAATGTGTGTGTGTGTGTGTGTGTGTGTGTGTGTGTGTGTGTGTGTGTGTGTGTGTGTGTGTGTGTGTGTATGTGTGTGCGATATAATTGCTGTCAGCTGGCCGTTTAGTTTTCTTCTCTCGCTCTGTGTGTCTCTCTGTCTCTATATCTCTCTGCGTCTGTCTCTGTTCTCTCTGTCTGTCTGTCTGTGTCTGTCTGTTGTCTGTCTCTCTCTCTCTCTCTCTCTCTCTCTCTCTCCTCCTCCACACACACACACACACACACACACACACACACACACACTGTTTAAACATAGGAGTAAAAGAAAGTTCACATCCGACTCCCTGATTTATCCAAGCGCAACCAAACCCTAGGCTAAATAATCTTCAACCAATATGTAAAGCATCTGATAGCACTATTAATGTAAAGGGGGTATCCGCCAGTTTCCCCATCTACAAACATGTTAAGCAGTTTCAAAGGGACTCAAAGTAAGCGTTTACATGCAAATGAATCTACCTTTACAATGTTACTTACTCTATGTAGACCCACATTTCAGATGCAAGCAATAATACAGATTGAAATTGAGAATCGAAAATTTCAAAGAAGCAATTCTTTGAAATGTCGTCTGGTTTACTAATGCGTTTAATGTACTGCATACATGCTCTCCTGCCTTTCACCACCAGAGCCAAACTGTTTCTTGTCATAAAAACAAAGCTTAGATAGTGCTACTCGTTCACTACTTACAATACATTGCCACCTAAATTCCATCTTTCTTTGTTTAAACATAGAATGATTGATCACTATCTGCTGGACTGCTACAGCTCAGTTATAAATAAGGACACTTGCTCAGTATACTGTCTGTTTGAAACATCATTTGAACCTGAACCATACTTTGATTGTGTAGATTATAGACGTTTTTGAGACTGTTTGTTAAATTGCGTGTTGGTGTTCTTCCTACTAATGGATCATTATTTAGAAAAACGTTCAGTGAAAATGTGAACAAATTGTGCCCTGTATGCAATGTTCTCGAAGACGAACGTCACTTTATTTATGTTTGCCCCTTATATTCTGATACCAGAAGCAAATATTTAAGTGGAGTAAGTAGTCAGTATACCAATGTTAAAAAAAAACCGGATCAGTAGAAACAGTCAGGAAACTCTCTTTTATCTTTGTTTTATGCTATTTGCAAAAAAAAAATAAAAATAATGATGAGAACGCATAATGTTAACATACCAAAAATGATCAAGCCCGTTTATGAATATCTATGGTACCTTTCATGCTTCAATGTGCCAGTACTCTCTGTATATGCGTGTTCATGCATGACTTTGGCCTTTCTAAGGGCCATTGGCCTAAATATATTAAAATATTTTTCATGTTCATGTTCATGTTCTCTCTCTCTCTCTCTCTCTCTCTCTCTCTCAAATGAATGTCTATGTCTATTGTCTTCTGCCTGTCTGTCTGTCTCTCTCTCTCTCTCTCTCTCTCTCTCTCTCTCTCCCACACACACACACACACACACACACGTGCGAGCACGCGTTTGTTATATGGAGATATATATATATAATGCTGAACAATTAAGTAGTGGTGGAAAACAAGTGCAAGTTAACAATTCTTCCATCATTGTAATAATGACTTGGCAAAGATTTGAAATTTGAAAAAAAAAGAAAAGAAAATTGAAAACGAAGAAAATGGGAAAATGTATATTATAAATATGAAAACCCTTCACTAGCTGCATGAGGGAACCATCGCAATCCCTCTCGAAGACAGTTCTATATGTATTGCCTTCTCCTAGGCCTTTCATCCGATGGATCGGACTCATCAGAGAGACACGGCTGATTGTGTCTGTGCTCTTGGCGTCATATAGAGACACACCACAGTCCGTAATTCTGTGGTGTTCTCACCGCCAAAGGTTCAAAAAAGAATCCAACAGCACCCCCAAAGCAGCCACCGAAAGGTAGTAAAATAAAACAAAACAAAAATGTGGAGAGGAAAAAATTTGCTGAAAAACTAAAAACATTATGGAAACAGTATAAAATGTAGGGGACAATCTTTGAGCCTATGCTTGAGGAACCATTTAAGGATGAAGGGAGATCAAAAGATACGGAAACGTCTGAGTGGTCAGCTCTGCTGTTCAATAACCCAAGCATTGTCAGCGGCTAAGAATTGTGCGGAACAACCTTCACTTGGATCTCCTAAGAGATGCAATTGCCCACTGATTGACCAAACAATATAATGCTGAACAACCAAGTAGTGGCGGAAAACAAGTGCAAGTTAACAATTCTTCCATCATTATAATAATGACTTGGCAAAGATTTGAAATTTGAAAAAAAGAAAAAAAAAAGAAGAAAAATGCAGATGAAGGAAATGGGACAATGTATATTATAAATATGAAAACCCTCACTAGCTGCATGAGGAACCATCACAATCCCTCTAGAAGGCAGTTCTATATGTACTGCCTGCTCCTGGGCCTTTCGACCACTGGATCGGACTCATCTTGGAGACACGGCCGATTGTGTCTGTGCTCTTGGCATCAGATAGAGACACAGAACAGTCCGTAATTCTGTGGTGTTCTCACAGCCAAGGGTTCAAAAAAGAATCCAACATCACCCCCAAAGCAGCCAGCAAAAGGTAGTAAAATAAAACAAAACAGAAGTGTGGAGAGGAAAAAAGTTGCTGAAAAACTAAAAACATTATGCAGTATAAGATGTAGGGTACAATCTTTGAGCCTATGCTTGAGGATCCATTTAAGGATGAAGGGAGATCAAGAGATATGGAACAGTCTGAGTGGTCAGCTCTGCTGTTCAATAACCCAAGCATTGTCAGCGGCTAAGAATTGTGCGGAACAACCTTTACTTGGATCTCCTAAGAGATGCAATCGCCCACTGATTGACCAAACAATACAATGCTGAACAACTAAGTAGTGGGGGAAAACAAGTGCAAGTTAACAATTCTTCCATCACTATAATAATTATTTGGCAAAGATTGGGGAAAAAAAAGAAAGAAAATTGAAGATGAAGAAAATGGGAAAATGTATATTATAAATATGAAAACCTTTCACTAGCTTCATGAGGGAACCATCGCAATCCCTCTTGAAGGCAGTTCTATATGTATTGCCTGCTCCTAGGCCTTTCATCCACTGGATCGAACTCATCAGTGAGACATGGCTGATTGTGTCTGTGCTCTTGGCGTCAACTAGAAACACACCACAGTCCGTAATTCTGAGGTGTTCTCACCGCCAAGGGTTCAAAAAAGAATCAAACAGCACCCCCAAAGCAGCCAGCAAAAGGTAGTAAAATAAAGTAAAACAAAAGTGTGGAGAGGAAAAATGTTGCTGAAAAACTAAAAACATTATGCAAACAGTATAAAATGTAGGGGGCAATCTTTGAGCCTATGCTTGAGAATCCATTCAAGGATGCAAGGCAGATCGAAAGATGCAACAGTCCGCGTGGTCAGCTCTGCTGTTCAATAACCCAAGCATTGTCAGCGGCTAAGAATTATGTGGAACAACCTTCACTTGGATCTCCTAAGAGATGCAATCGCCCACTGATTGACCAAGCAATATAATGGTGAACAATTCAGTAGTGGGGGAAACCAAGTGCAAGTTAACAATTCTTCCTTCATTATAATAATGACTTTCCAAAGATTTGAAATTGAAAAAAAAAAGAAAAGAAAATTGAAGATGAAGAAAATGGGAAAATGTATATCATAAATATGAAAACCCTTCACTAGCTGCATGAGAGAACCATTGCAATCCCTCTTGAAGGCAGTTCTATATGTATTGCCTTCTCCTAGGCCTTTCGTCCACTGGATCGGACTCATTAGGGAGACACGGCTGATTGTGTCTGTGCTCTTGGCATTAGATAGAGACACACCACAGTCTCGTAATTCTGAGGTGTTCTCGACGCCAAAGGTTCAAAAAAGAATCCAACAGCACCCCCAAAGCAGCCAGCGAAAGGTAGTAAAATAAAGTAAAACAAAAGTGCGGAGAGGAAAAAATTTGCTGAAAAACTAAAAACATTATGCAAACAGTATAAAATGTAGGAAACAATCTTTGAGCCTATGCTTTATGATCGATTTAAGGATGCAAGGGAGATCAAAAGATACGGAACAGTCTGAGTGGTCAGCTCTGCTGTTCAATAACCCAAGCATTGTCAGCGGAACAACCTTCACTTGGATCTCCTAAGAGATGCAATTGCCCACTGATTGACCAAAAAATATAACGCTGAACAATTCAGTAGTGGGGGGAAACTGTTACGGACAGAAAGGGTCGTGTCTGCGGGTGTCTGACTGTCTGACTCTCACACAGAAATTATGGATGCATGCACGACTTTTCCAATTCACATACACACACACACACACACACTCACCCGAACATTGACAGCCAGGCAACAGAACAACACGTTTTTGTTTTATGCTGCCCAAGCCATCAGACAAACATATATAATAAATGCAAGAACATCAATAGGTCGGCACGCCAACCATAAGGCGTACACACAAAATATATCTATATATAACTGGCTGTCTACTAGCGCTGCTGATTCCAACGACGATGAAGACGATGACGACGACGAAAACGATGAAGAGGACGAAGACAATGAAGACGACGAAGACGACGTAGACGATGATGAGGACGTCGAAAGAGTCAAGTCCGACAAAGGACTTATAGAATTTCACAGAGCTGTGGCTCAAAAAATCAGTACCACACTCACGGCGTCTCTGCCGACAACAAGGCGACAGTCTCACACAGGAGCTGTGGCTCACACACAAAAACACAGAACGCAGCGACGGCCTAGCCAACAGGTCGCTGGTTTAAAACTCGGGAGAGGCGCTCTGGCTTGGCACCAGCGGCGTCTCCAGCCCAACTGGCTCAGCGGGTAGTCGGTCCCAGGCGCAGTGGTAGGTAGGGTAGTTGTCGGCACTCAGGCCGGCCTCTCAACACTGACACAGGTCGGAGAACAAGGGGGTAGAACACGGCTACGGCCCCGACCCTCAGAAAGTGGCAGCCAGTCCCCTTCAATCCAGGGTACACTTCTACCTGGGGGAAACTGATTAACTACCTTGATTATCATGGCTACTATTCATTACAAACACGACTACATTCATATTCATTAGCCACATCACATTCCACTAGAACTTGGGGACAAACATGAGCATATTCTTTCTTCAACACTACAACATTCCCTTTTCCGGAATCACAGCATTAAGCACAGGAAAGGATTTCAATATAAACCTTTCAGAATCTAGTTTTCCAAATTGGGGAAAAGATTCCCACCTAGACCCTCTTCAATAAACCATGAATAGTAGAAAGAAACTCGTGGAGAGCGTGGCAGCAGAGAGTCCTCAGAAGAGAAGCCCCCTTCAAGCAAGTGTTTCGGCCCTTATCTCCTGACACTCTAGGGGGGTTGGGCCACACCCGGTTCATGACTCCGGATGTCCCTCTGCTGCCCCCCCCCCCCCCTTTTTTTTTCCCCCATCTTGGGACGAGCCATGGCTGGGATTCGAACCCATGACCCTCTGGACATGCTCATTTTCCACTTAATGACTCGCGCTTTAACCACTGAGCCACAGGGACACCTGATATTTGTAGGGAAATTAAGCCTTATGAAGTTCACTTTTGTTCCTCCTTGACCAGATCCAGCTTGAACACCTCTCTGCCGCTTCTGCCATTGCTTTCAGGGCTCTGGTTTTTTCCTTCCCTGCAACTGAGAGCTGTTTCATGAGGCTGTATGCAGACGTTCCTACAAACCCCCTAGCTCCAATTTCTGCAGTGAGGACTTTGACCTGATAGCCTTCTCTCCTCAGGCTGTTTGCCAGATCAGCATACTTTTCAGTCTTGTAGATTTGAGCTGCCTCCATTCTGTTCTCATATGGCACCGTGAGCTCGATCATGATCAGCTGCTTGGTTGACTTAGAGTGGACTACTATGTCTGGTCTCATGCCACTCTTGCTGATGATCTCTGGGTGACTCTTCCATTCTGGGAGGTCTGCAGTGCACTCCCAGTCATCTGCCCCGTCCAGCAGACTCTGCCTGCATGTTTCGAGTGGCACTGTTGTTCTTGGCCATGATTTGCTGCCTCCTGCCGTGAAGAATGTTGCGGGTGCTTTTGGAGTCCTGATTTTCCCTTTTGTGGTGTTGGTACTAGCCCAGACTACTTGTACAATCTCTTTGAGCACTTGGTTGTGCCTCCATGTGTACCTTCCTTGAGCCAGGGCTACTTTACATGAGCTTAGGACATGCTCCACTGTTTGTTTTTCATGGCAGAGGGGGCATGCAGGATCGTCTGTTTTCCCCCACTTCACCAGGTTTGCATTTGAGGGCAGAAGGTCATATGCAGATCTGAGAATGAAGCTGATCCTGAGAGGGGCCATGTGCCAAATGTCATTCCAAGTGAGACTTCTTTGGAGTGCATTCTCCCACGTTGTCCATTGCCCTTGCTGGCTCTGCTGGACTGCTTTTTGGAGTCTTTTTTGGTCTTCTTCTTTTCTCATCTCCTGAATCATCATGTCTCTTTTGGCTTTTCCTTTGGCCTTTGACCACCATTCAGTTTTGGTCACCCCCAGTCCTTGTCTGTTGGTCTGTGTGTGTGTCCTGTTATTTCTCTGATCTTGAGACTTTCTTTTGCAGAATCCATCGCCTCTTGAACTTTCCATTTTCTGCCTGTCTTCAGCTGGGGCTTGATTGCTTCTACCACCTTGTCTCCTGAGTCCTCCAGCATGCTTTGAAGTCTGATCTTCCCTGCTTTGTATTCCTCCAGGATGGATTTCAGTGGTAGTTTCAGCTTTGCTTGGCGACAGTACAGCGCTATGTCAGTCAGACAGGGTGGGACACCAAGCCATTTCCTTGTGAACTTGTTGATTTGGCTTCCATTGCCTCCACTATGCTGGTGCAGATGTCGTATATCATCAGAGGCCATAGGAGCTTTGGTATCAGCATGAACTGCAGACACCAGACCTTGTATCTGCCAGGGAGCCCACACTGGTCAATGGTCTCCAAGCCTTCCTCCGCCATCTGCTTGGTTTCTTTTGCTCTTTGTGTGTCTTTCAGCGTATCATCATACTATCTTCCAAGGCACTTGACTGGTTCTTCTGTGACTGTTGGAATGGCCTGGTTGGCAACACTGAAGACCACAGATCCGGCCACTTTTCCTTTCCTCAGTGAGAGACTCCGTGATTTCTTTGGCTTGAACTTCATTCTGGATGAGGCAACTATGTCGTCCAGCCTCTCCAGCACATGATGTGTCTCGTCTTCTCTGGATGAAATCACTGTAGTGTCATCCATGAAGGCCTTGAGAGGAGGCATCTTGTATCCATCGCCAAGGTCTGTTTGTCTCGCGTTGTTTGTTGCTGCTTTCAAGATGAGTTCCATTGCCAGCACGAACAGTATTGGGGAAATTGCACAGCCCATTGCAATACCCACTTCCAAGTTGATCCAGTCTGTTGTGTACTCCTTGGTAGAGAACCGCATTGAGAAGCCATTGAAGTACTTCTTGAGCATGTTGCAGATGTTCTTTGGCACATGGTACATCTCAAGAGCCAACTGTATCATCTCATGGGGCACAGATCCATATGCGTTTGCCAGATCAAGCCACACTACGTCCAGGTCTCTCTTTTCTGTTTTTGCTTTTTGGATTGCGTCCCAGATCATTGTGGCGTGTTCTACACAGCCAGCCACGCCTGGGATGCCACCTTTCTGGACTGACACATCCAAGTACTTGTTTTCCATTAGGTACTTGGTCAGCCTTGCTGCCATGACAGAGAAGAAGATTTTCCCTTCGACGTTCAGCAGTGATATTGGCCTGAACTGGCTGATGTCACTTGAGTTTTGCTCTTTGGGGATGTACGCACCATCTGCCGTCATCCACTGGCCGCTGATCTTCTGGTTTCTCCAAGCCGATCGCAGCAGCCTGTGGAGCCACTCCAGCACCTTGGGACATTTCTTGTAAAGCTGGTAAGGTATTCCGTTTGGCCCTGGTGATGATTTGGCTCTGGCTTTGTCGACCACCTTCTTGATTTCCGCCAACGTTGGAGGCTTGCCATTGAACTGTTCCTCAGGGTTGGTTGGCCACACCAGACCTTGAATGTCGAGTGGTGCTTTGCTCTGTGGGTCAGAGTATGTTTTCCTCAGATGCTGCTCAAGAACTCCTTTGTCCACACTTAGGGTCCCAGATTTTGGCTGCTCAAACAGTGTTCTGGCAAACTGGAAGGGGTCTCTGAAGAAGCGCTCTTGTGTCTTCTTCTTTTTGCTCTTCCTCTTCCTCGCAGATTCCGCTTTGCTGAGGGCGCTGTGTTTTTCTTTCAGGTCTTTCCACAGTTTTTCCAAGCCTTGTTTTTCAGCTGGCAGTGCGGTCTTCATTCTTGAGGTTTTTCTTTTGGACCCTGATCTTGTCCATCTTTTCTTGGCGTCTGGATTTCTTTGGAGGTGTTTTCTCTTTGGGTAGTTTTGCTCCATAGGCGTCTCTACATGTGGCATACACAATGTCCCCATATGTGGCTAGTTTGTGTTCCAGGGTGCTTTTCCCTATCAGTGCATCGAGTCTTTGGACGATTTTTGCATCCAGTTTCTCCCAATCTTCAGTTTCGTTTGCTCGTGGCAGGTTGAGTTTCAGGCGCCTGGCATCGAGGGCCTGTGCAAATTCCTCATCCGAACCAGCAGCGTGGATGTCCTTGGCACTGTGGTTTAAATCCTGGCCTTGGTCTTCCGACGTCTTATCTGCTGATGCAGTGCGCTGCTGCTCATTCAGATGAGTCTTCACACATCCCACCTTTGTTCATTACACACATGAATACAATTCATTACACACAATTAATGATTATTTTTCATCAAACTATAAATGTCACGACAAAATGTTCATTTCTTTTTCTTGTTAACACAACAAGAATGTTCATTTCATTTCATATAATCACCAGATTTTAGAAGGTATCTTTTTCCAAAAGATTCATCTACTTCAATATATGTAAGGGAAAGATTTCCACACACTCTTGTTTACCAACACACAACTATTCAATATTCATATCAAGAGTGAGTTAAATACTCGTCCACATCAAAAATCAAAACCAGCATATATAAAGTCTCTGTCGCTCACTCTGGGAGCTTATTATCCATAGCATCAAAACTCTCCCTTTTCTCAAAAAGTTAAGTCACAGAATAAACAAAATCTTCTTTTCTTTTCCTGAAGACCACTTCCTTTAATACTCATTTCATCTATTCATGTTTTCCGAAATAATTTCGTTTTGCTACCCTATCAAGTCATAGGATAACAGAACACAACAAATACTTTTCGTTTCTAAACAAAACCTTCACAGTGCGCTGAGGAAGTTTCAGTCGCTCCTAAACGGGAATACGGTTTCGGTTTGCTAATAAATAAACATTGAATGATAAATACCTGACTGCCACCAAAAACAGATGGAGTCCCTCTTCGGCCTTCTGGGTAGTTGCATCGCCGGAATCACTGCAGAGACTGCCTAACCATTTCAGCTCACCTGGCTTTAATAGTGCGCAGGTGAGCAGCAGTCAGGTAAACTTTTCAACCGGCTTCCGGACGACTACCTTCCGGTTAGCACGGTTGCATGAAAATTTGTGACTGGACGGGAAATGGTCCGTCACAATACTCCCCCTCCTAAAAAAAAACAATGTCCGAATTGTTTTACTAAGAGGAAGTAAACAACTACATGTCACAAAATTCCAGAAAAAAATACATGAAAAGGACATCAAAACTGGGATGTACACAAACCAATGTCTAAGTAACAGACTGGTTCTGAAAAGAACGTGAAAGAAGATCAGTGAAAATGTTCGATGATCCTGGAACTGGTTCCACTTCGAACGAGAATTCCTGCAGAGACAATGCCCAACGCATAATTCGGGAATTCTTAAAATTTGACGTTCGAAGGTACGTCAAAGGTCGATGATCTGTTTGTAGGATAAACCTGACTTCTGAACTTCTGAACAGCCCAGACAATGGCTAAACACTCTCGTTCGATGGTACTGTATGACTTTACACGTTCCAACAACTTGCGACTCCCAAACACAACTGGGTGAAGTGCATCATCATCCTCTTGCAGTAGTACAGCACCTAGCCCAACAGAACTAGCAGCAGTTCTAAGAACATAGGGCTTACCTAACTGAGGTAGCAGTAATACAGGTGTTGACGACAAAATACTCTGAATCTTCTGTAACGCTACTGCACATTCAGGGGTCCAAGAAATAGATCTTCCACCTCGACCAACATCCTTGATTAAATCAGAGAGTGGAGCACTCAAAGTGGAGAAACTGGGAACATATCTCCTGTAAAAGCTAAACAAACCTAGCAAAGATCTGACTTGCTTTCTGGTAGTAGGGGTGGGAATTCTCAGAATCGTATCTATCTTTTTTCTGTTCAGGACGCATAGTACCACCTCCAACGATATGTCCGAGAAATTCCAGAGAACGGAAACCTGCCTCTATTTTCGAGGGACGAGCTGTGAGGTTGAAAGACCTCAGACGTGAAAGAACACTTTTCACATGACGAACATGTGCATCCCATGAAACACTATGAACCAGAATATCATCAAAGAAACTGACGGCTGAGAACTGATCCAAAGCTAGCATGCGCATCATGCGTGCGAAAACAGCAGGTGCTGACACAAGACTGAAGGGCATCCTTACAAACTGAAAAAGACCCATATGCGTTGTAAAAGTCGTCTTTGGACGGTCCTCGGGCTTAACAACTATCTGCCAATATCCCTTTGCAAGATCTATCTTTGTAAAGAACTTTGCATCAGATAATCTTGCAATTAAACTTTTCACGTCAGGAATGGGCTCAGCATCGAAGACGGTAATCTTATTCAGAGAACGGAAATCAATGCAAAAGCGACATGTACCATCTTTTTTCCTGACTAGTACAACTGGGGAGGCATAGGTACTATTTGAAGGTTCAATGATACTGAGTTCCAACATGATGCCAACTTCTCTCTCAACAGCCTCTCTAGCAGAGAAGGGGATGTCATAACACCTTTTTTCTAACTGGAACATCTGTTCGGAAATGAAATGAGGCAGGGAACAGTAAACAATAAACAGTAAACAAGTGGGGTATGTTTTGCTCCCATAAGAAAACCTAACACAGAGTAACTTTATTCAAGACTGGCACAGCCTTTTAAACTTGAATAAAGTCAGACAAATACATAGACGAACAATCTAATAGTGGGGGAAAAACAAGCGCAGGCAATACAAATATATTTGCCTTAGAGAATGTCTAAATACGGATTCTAGATCATCTCATTTTGCCCGCAAACCCCACTTTTCACATGATTAAACCCCGTCTTAAATCCACAAACAGCTAAAACCTACAAAAATTTAAAAAAAATTAATGCAGTGAAAAGCGGGGTTTGCGGGCAAAATGAGATGGTGATTGCAACCCACATATTTAGACATTCTCTCTGATTAAGTTATAGGCACTGTGTTTGGTGGGACAACTTGCAACTCTTCGCGAACAAACGATCTTTTAGGGGCAGGTTTTTTAGAAGAAAGAGTTTCTCTTAAATAATACACGGGAGGGGCTGTTTTCATTATTCTTTCAACTTCATATACGTCTACGCTCCATATAGGGTCTGTGGCTCTAATTCTAACATCGCCCTCTGCCTCTCCAGGAGCATACAAGTATCTTACTTTTAGTCCAAAAGGCAAGAGTTTTTGATTACTTTGGATGTCTTCAGTAATGCTAATTTTTTTTAATTTGATTGCGTTCACCGGTTTAAGACCCGTTGCTTTAAATTCTTCATTGTTCATGGCACGTAAGACTGCTGGCAATCTCCTAACCCATTCTGTGTTGCGTATTTTGTCCATAAGGTCTCTGTGATATTGATAGGTAAACATACGTTCAGCTAGATTCTTATTAAAGTTTTCTACTAGAGCCTGGGAGCGATGGTTGCCTGGAATACCTCTCTTAACTGTAACCCGGTGTCTTAAAAACAGTTGGTTTACAACTCCTTTAAACTCTTTCCCATCATCAACCTGAATCATCCTAGGATACTTTAATGGGCCTCGCATGTATATTTGTTGTAAAGCCACAGCCACAGCAGTTGAGCTTTTATCTGTTAAAGGCTCAGCGTCTTTATATCTTGAAGCCATGTCAACAACTGTAAGAGCATACTTAAACTTTTTTCTTCTAACTTTGTCATGTGGAAGATACAACAAGTCCATCTGGTGGGTGTCATTAGGAACTGAGTTAACAAATCGAGGCCTTAATATTCTTTTTGGGGCAGGCAGATATATTTGCCAGATCGCTTGTTTTGAAAGCCAGTTTTTTGCTTCTGATTCAGACACCCTAGCAACTTTACTCAGTTTATCAATAGCAGTCTTTTCTTTCCAATACCCTCTAGGAGAATAATATATTTTGTCCATAAGAAGGGACTGGTTTTTTTTTAATTACATTTTAACTATGTTTTTAGATTGAATATGCAAGAAGAAAGATTGCTCTCATAGCACCTATAATAAAGCCTATTTCTACCATTTTCTGATCCTCAGATGGTTCATAAAAGTCAGACAGTTCTGGCGGTGACGACGTTAGAAACTTCTTTCCTGTCACTAAGTAATATTCATTCATTGCGTCATCAACGTCTGTAAATGTGTGCTCTGCATGTCCCTGTTCTCTTAACTTTTTATCAATAAAGTCTAAGTGAGCAATTCTCCTTTTCTCGTAAGCGTCTGTTGCCTTAGCTGACTCTTCCATTGCCTTGTTATGGCGTTCTCTTTCTTCATCAGACTGTAATTTACTAAACATATAATTGCTGCCAGAGAAAGCCAATGCATTAACAATAGCTCCTCCCACCATCAGAACTAATCCAGACATCTTTTTATAAATGAACGAATCTTTTTTATAAATCAATATTTTCTAGAATGAATATTTTTTTTATAAATCTTTCTATGCATTGATGTTTTCTGGGATAATTCCCTGTGCAACAAGAAAGTCTTTTGAGGCAATTCCTGCAGTTATTACAGCTATAACCTTAACAACATCCTCAATGTCTAACCTTCCTAGATCAGCTGGCCTCATTTTAAACATGTTTTTTGCTAACACGCTATACCCTATACTAAGACCGCTTATTACAGCAGAGTGGTAAATAGTATTGATGATCTTTGCGGTGTTCATGTTTTTTATTAACTAAAAAAATAATTAAAATAATCATAATATGAAAGACTGTCTATGTGCTTTTTAATCAGATAATCTTTTGTTGCTAGAGCTAAAAATAAGGTTGTAACTAGTTTAGGTGAATCTTCTATCTTTCCCATGTTGGGCGGTTTTATTCTAAACAAACATTTTGCAAGAGTTGAATAAACTATAACACCGACAATGGGCACTGCATAATTAACCAACGTTAAACTCATGGTTTTAAAAAGGTTTTATTATTTTTATTGTTTTAAAAAGGGTTTTAAAAAATGGATTGCGACGAGCTATTAAAGTGTGAGGAGCCAGCAGACCCAGACCTCTGTCATAAAGAAAGATTATACTCTCTGGCTGCGTGTGGGAAAACTAGACAGTATTTAGGTGTTGAACTAAGTATTGAACAGATTCAGCAATTGTCTACATCAGACGTTGAGAAGTATTACGCTAGGTACGAAGCACAGCTAGGATCAAAAATGGTTAGATCAGTAGGACAGACAATGATTAGTTTATATACTAAATTAGTAGGCAAGATAGCACCGATTGATTCAGAAGATTTTAAATATGACTTAACACAAGACCCGGTTTTAACCAAGTCCCTAGAATCTCTTGCATGTGACATGTATTACAGATTTGGGACGTTGTTATGTCCATTCATCATGGGATTAATTACTTTTAATCATATTAATTTTAATCATATTAATTTTAATCATATTAAAAAAATGAGCGAGCAGAATGCCCAAGCGAGTGTCCCACAAGTGAGTGTCCCGCAAGTGAGTAGTGTTACTAAGTCTAAAAATCCTGGGCGTGTTGAGGCCGGTCGTAAACTAGCTGAATGGAACAGACTGCAAAAAGCAAACCAAGCAGCAAAACAAAAATTATTAGATAGTAATACAACATCGCCACCAGCACCGCCACCGTCACCAACAACAACGCAATCAAACTATAAGATGTATTATTATGTACTGGGGGGTGTTGTTGTTGGTGGGGTTTTTTTAGCATACAAGTGTCTAAAACCATACCTAGCAACAAAGTCACAAATCCCCACAAAAACAGTAAAAGAAGAAGAACCAGCTTCTGCAAAAAAAGCACAACCTCCTGCTGTAAACCCATTTTTACTGAAGTAGTTTTTTAATGTGTTGTTAAGTACAAGTTAAGTACTGGTGAAGTACAAGTAAAGTCAGTTATAACAAGTTAAGTGTAAGTAAAGTACAAGTCATGTTAAGTACAAGTTAAGTACTAGTTAAGTTCTTAAGTAAAGTACAAGTAAAGTACAAGTAAAGTTCTTAACTTAAGTCAGTTCTCCAATGACCTATAGCGTATGAAAACTCAGGATCAACGTAAGTTCGCTTGTTATTGTTAGAGACTAGTGATTTCTTATTAACAGCAGTTGTGTTTACTTGATGAAGAGTAGAGCGCAGATTAACATTTGCGTGATGAAATACTTTGTTTTCAAAGAGAGCCTGTTTGTAGTTGTTGTGACATTTTTTTTTTACAACTTCTTTACCTATGCCCTTAGCTTTCTTCATTACAGAAGTCTGGCTAGCAACGCTATACATCTTTGACCGCAGACCAACATATTCTTGTATAACCGTCCCATTAAGTTCGTCTTTAAACTTTCCAATTACTTTCTTGTTTACAGTTGAATGTAAAGGGCTGTCTTTTGGGTAGTCACATGTGTCGTACCATCCATCAGCTCCTTTAGCTACCTCTGTTTCTAAGTCTTTGTAAAAATCTTCTGTGGGGATGTCTAGAATAAAAGAGTCAGTGTCTGTGTAAAGGACTCTAGAAGCTGGATACAGCGGTTTAAAGTAGTCATACAGAAATTCAAGCATTAACAATTTTGACAGCTCTAACACAGTAAACCCAATAAACACCGGCTTGTCCAACTTCACATTCTGTTTCTTCATCATAATGCCAACCAGGCTGTCACTAAATCTTGCTCTTTGTTCTTTTGTAACTAATCTTACATCTTTATGCTTGTGTGGATTCTCCATGGTTTTGCCAAAACAACTGTTGTTCATTAGTTTAAAAAAGTCTTTTTCTGAAGCGTCAGTGGCTTTAGTCCTAAGATCAGTATTCTTCATGATGTATGGCTTCATAACGGGATTTTGTTCAAATTCTATTATTCTGTGAACAGCAGTAAGTTTTAGTCCGTGTCTTAAGTAAAACTGTAGGAGTCTGTAATGACATACGTACTTAGTCTTGTGGCGAAGATTAGGCACGAGTTTAGGTGGTTCGGTGGGACCCATCTTTAATCTTTCTGCTGCTAGGGGATAATCATTATGGAGGTCATGTAATTCTGTAGGATATTCTAAGTCTACCTCTAAGATTAGTCCTATTGGATACTCCGGCGTAAGACGCGGTAGATAACTCAACATATTATTAACGTCATGAGGTCCTACGAACATTTTAAAGTTTTTTAATGGCAGTGCCTGGCTCATGGCCCACCCATACAGATTGTTGGCGTCTAAGTACATTAGATAGTTGGATGGTTTAGTGGGGTCATAGTCATCTAAGTACTTGTTGTTGGCTTTGCAGTAAGGGTGTGAGGCCATGCTAATGCCTCCCCTCAGCCCATCTTCAATCATCTGGAGTGTATCCAGATCAGATATTAAGTCAATCTCAATGTTTGTAGACTTTAAGAATACGTCCCAAGACAACCCCGGGGCAGAATGCGTACCAAGAAAGGCCAGGAGCAGAAATGTAATGCGATGAGTCTAAGCCGTAATGTTTCATGCATGTAGATCTGTAATTCTGAAAGACGTCTGCCAATAAACACACGTCAGCCATCAAGTATTTATCATGATAATCGCCCATTGTTCGACAGTGTAATTCTGTCCAGGCTTTCTGTGCGTATTCATAGTCAGAGTCAGATATATTTCTGCCTGTAAGACGGCTGTAAAAATCGTCTTTATGCGGTAGGGCTGGCTCATCAAACCTGTCCCACGAGTCCATGTATTCATAAGGATAAACGCCTTTACGTACTAAAGCCGAGTTAAAATATTTTTTAGTTATTGGACAGTCTTGTAGAGATTCTGCTAGTTTGCTTAAGCTCCCCATCAGATGTTGAGCAGAGTCATAGAAGGATAAACAGTCTACAGTAAAGGTCATGTACTTTTCTGATGATTGTGCAATGCAGCTAACCCTCTTACATTCAGAAGTTATTGCTTGCATGATAAAGTGAGAATCATAGCCTCGTAAGTTATGAAAGAAGATGGGCAGTTTCCATGTCTTGGGGTCAACCTTAAGCTGAAGATTACAACTGTTGTGTGCTGCTCCCCTGAATTTGCCAGTAATGTGATCGTGGTCTCTTACAGTGCCATCTTTTACAGCGCCATCTAATAACTTGCATTTGCATATCCAACAGTGTGTAGATGATTCATAGCGCCTTTGATCTTCAGGAGTCATCTTAATGTCTGAAAGATTTAGTTTATTGGAGAATTGATTACGAAGTTGTTTCATTTGCTCTAAAAGTCGACCAGCTGCGTCGGGGCCTCTGTAAATCTCTGGCTCTGTGTGTGTGCCATCTGACCTAACAACAACAAAAGCATAAGAACAAATCTGATGGTGGGTTAATAAAGCTGTTTTTTGTTCTTCTAGTTGTTGAGGGCCATAGTACTGCGGCAAAATCGCTTCAAAGTCAGCATAGACTACGTATGGTCTCATCTACATTTTGTACACATTTTTAAAACTAACTTTAGACCCTAGTGGGGGGCGTAAGAAGTTCGGTTTTACAGTCTACAAAACTTTTACAATGTTTCTTATGTTCAGCAGCTGCCTCTATAGATGGGATTCTGACCAAAAACCTTCTACAAAGCTCTTGTTTAGATTTGTCCTTTGATGTATAAGCCATAAGTCTGCTAATTGATCTGATTAATACATAATGGCTCTTGGAACCATCTGTAAACAGAATCAGGTCTACATGCTTGTTAAGGGATTCGCCTAAAGTGGGAGCATTGGGAGAAATCCTTAGAGGCAGTAGATTGTCTACTACAGACCATGTGTATACATTTACGGTTATTGGTTTGTTTTGCTCTTCAAACCGGCTTAAACTGTCTATACTTACTGGAAAGTTTATGTTATTAAAGTTCAGTTCATTTATATATTGTCCATAATTAGATACTCTATTTGCATTATTTTTAACTGGATGTAAATGCGCCAAAACACACCACATAAAACACAAGTTGTCAGAATTTTGTATGTTTAGGACTGCTCGTTTTAGCTCTAACTCTTTTGGGAGAGGAATGTAAGAATTGCCGACTATAGGATAGAACTTTGTTTGTTTTAATCTGATTTCAAGGACTGTTCCTTCAGACCATCCAGAACCGCGCAATTTTGCTTCTTCACTTGCATGGTTAAACTGTGTAAGCATGTAATCAGCCCATTCAGGATTAAAGTCGTAATAGCTGATTACTTCTTTCTGTCTAGTTGAAACCCAGACTTGCATGTTTTTATCATCGGGGTTATATAATCAATCAGAATGGCCAAAACACTTTTACTGGTGGGCCAATTTGAAGAGACTCTGGGATTTTAGAAATGGCATGTGTTACGCTTTCCTGAATATTTGTGGGGTTAATGATGTCCATGTCTAATTCACTAAACATATTGCCCACCTGTTCGGCAAATATCTCATCCATCGTTTTTGTGATCGTCATTTTTAAGATCAAATATATAGGTAATACAAAAAAATAAGTAATAAAATTTAGTTAATATTTATTAATTTGAGGTAATACAAAAAATAAATAATAAAATTTAGTTAATATTTATTAAATCGAATAGCTACTCCTTCAGAATTAGTAAAAATAGACAATTCAGCGTCATCAGGAGCCATAATATTAACTAAAATTGCAATACACTTTATAACTGGGTTGGCCCAAGAATCTGGCATTTTACTGATTACGTTGGTTACACTTTCACGCATATCTGTGTGCTCAAAAAGATCCGTAATTAATTCGTCAAACTTGTTTCTTAACTCTTCTCCATTAGCCCCCCTGCTCCATCATTAACTCTAAGGCGTAGCATATATTTTTAAGCTCTATAACTACTTTGACCGTCATTTTTAAGATCAAATATATAGGTAATACAATAATTAAATCAGGCTCATTTTTAACCTATTTTGGGTTTAGTTGATCGTTTGCAAGGTTCTGCTTTGCAATGTTCTTTCTAATTGCTTCAGTGTCTACCTGTTGTGAAGTAAAAGTCTTTCTCCATTTTTTTTGGAGGTCAATTTTTTGTCGTCTGTAATCATCACCGTCAGCCATGGCTCGTTTAAATTCTTCGTCTGTTACTTTTCCATCCAGTAATGTATTGCTTATAATCAGCCTTAATGAATGAAGTTTTGCTGTTGCTAGGGCTACAATGGCAGTGTGCTTTTGTAATTTGGGCGTTAGCTTTTTTAAAACAGCACTTACAATCGTGGACATGGCACCTAAACCCAAACCAACACTCCCAAAAGCTATGGACATCGGTGTCCCAACTCCAGTAGCTAAAAGAGCAACACTAGACCCAGTGCTTAAGCTGGCTACAACTGATGAGCCGGTGATTATATAAGAAAGGACATTTAAAGCTTTAGCATATTTCTTTCTAGTAACCCTATACTTATTTAAGTTACTTTCTATTTCTTCTTCAAGCTCAGTCATGTGCTTTAATCTAAACTGTTGACCGTCTTCCATTTTAAACAAAATTATTTTTTAATCTTGTACATATCTTCTTATTAACCCTTCTGGCAGCACTTCATCAACAGAGTAAAACCCAATAAAATCAACATACTTAATAAAAATAAAATCAAGTACTGTTAGTTTGTCTTTGTCAACCATCACAGTAACTTTGTCAGAAGATACAAAAGTGTTTATCTGATCCCCATTTTTTAGTAATAGCAATAACAAACCTAAGAGGTTCGTCCAAGTTTTCAGACTTTATTTGTACGCCTCTGATTAACGTATGTTCTGGCAAACTAGGATCAGACTCCCTCGGAGTAATAAATAAGCGAAAAAGCATCGTCATTTTTGTAGGCAGTGATTCTAGTCTTGGGTTAAATTCTAAGCCAACGGTGTCATCCCCCACTTCAGCTAAGGACTTCTTTCTCCGCAGCATATATTCAGGGCCCTGCTTAGTTATTTCAATCTGCTTTTTCTGTTGTGTTCCTGGGACTAGGCTAATAAGAAAGTGTCCTGCATTCGAAGCTTTTCTAAAATTGTATTTCTTATCAAAGTATACATTGGGGCTTCGTAGTTCAAACTCTAAATCCCAGTTAATTTTAGGAAGCAACGCCCAGGCATTCTCTCGTTTATGAAGTTTGTATTCGTGTTTGCCAAAATCGTTTGTTCTTAGATCTCTTATCTCTTCTAGGGTAGGATATTGCTGCCGTTTTTTTATCTTCAATTTCTGTTCGTTTGTAAACACCATCGTCGGTGTATTCAAAACCATAAACATTTCCTGCCACTCCTATTAGATCAAACTCAGCTTGTCTGCTAGGTCTTTTAGCTCTACTGCAGTACACTTGGGAGCTAGTCGTGCGTTTGATTCTGGCCCGCGAGACATTCTTTTTAATGTAAACAATTTATTATAAACAATCTATAATAAACAATTTGTTATAAACAATTTGTTATAAACAAACGTATTGAACTGGCGGGTCAGTCCGCAAGCATAGTTTAGCGTGCTTAGATTTTTCTAACTGCTCTTTTATTTTTTTTAGTTCATCCTTGTCCCTGATTATATAGTTTTCCCTTAAGCTCTCTTCAAAGCTGTCCCTGTCCTTAGTATAGAATAAGATGACTGATTTTAACTGCGATCTTAAGTCTTTTAAGACAGCATTGTATTTTCGAGTTAAGAGCCAAACAGAAACTCATGCGTGTCTTCCGCTAAAGGCTAACTTAGACAGAGTCTTTCTTTTTTTAACAATGTCTTGTTCAGCTGAACAGTCATCAATAATAAACAGCGTTTCAGTTCCCTCAAATAGCTTATAGTAATGTTCTAAACAGTCACTTAGCTTGTCAGTAGGATCAACTAAAAATATATTCTCGTCTGTCCAAACAAACTGCCTTTCTTTGTAAGACTTGTTGTGCTTAATGGTTGTGCAGAATATAACAATGTACTCGTAATGAAACCTGTAGACCGATTGTAACAAATCAAGTACGAAGACAGTTTTTCCACACCAGTAATCCCACAAATAAGCGAGCAGTGGGGGTCTTTGGGCAAAAAGTTCAAACTATCCATCTGTTTTAAATGGCTATTTCTTTCAGTGTATTTTCTTCAATGTTTAACTGAGCGTCACAAACCACAAAAACGTGCATTTGTAACGGACCATTCTCCTCCCTTTCCTTATTAATCTGTATGATTATGTCATCCCCTACCCTTCTTCCGCTTCCATGTAATCTGTTGTCATATATGGATCTAAAATCCAGCCATAGTCCATACTGTTTTATTAAGTAATCTTCAAGTCTTACATCATGAAGTTGAAGTTTTTTACACACATGATCGGCTGTGGGCTTGTTTGTCTGCCTCCAGCGAACAATTTTCTTGCTTCATTAAAGTGTTGGTGAGGTAAAAGTCCAGCTGGATACAACTGATGAGGCTTGCCATCTATTGAGCAATACACCTTCTCAATCTTTGGATTATAAAACACCTCAGATTCTCTCTGGTAAGGAGCCAGGGGTTTAGTAAACAGAATCAAAATTCCCTTTAACGACTTGAGAGGATATCTTAGAGCTATGTTCCAGATAGTGTCTTGCTTGTTTTGGTTTTCTGTAATGTGATGCACAACTCTTTCAAAGTAAATAACTGTCTTACTTTTATACTGGTTTAAGATTGTTCTGGCTAGTTCGGGTTAGTAGCAACATCAAACTCAAGAGAGATGTCACTGACTGTGTATTTGGCTTCAGGGTCTTGAGATAGAATAACAGACCTGCTGTCATTAAATGTCAATTCGTAAGTAAGTTTACCTCTTAGTGCGCCTTGGTTATATGGCTGATGTGTCTTCAGCAGTTCAAAATCTAGAGGAATGCAAAATCGGTTGCCGTATGCTCGTGCTACTGCCTGGTCTCCCTCGTCATCCTTTGCGTCCCCAGCATCAAGCCTGTGTTTAAGACCATTGGGACCTTGGATTCCCTGATAAACTTTGTTTTTTCTTTCTGTTCTGGGCAGTCATAGGTCAGAATAGAGTGTAAAAATGTCTGCGTTATGTAACGAGAAGACTTCTATGCCCCCCAGTTTGATTCGCATAGATTTAATGATGGCCCTGCCCAAGTTGGCAACGACAGTAGAATTAGGATCTGCTGACTTAATATCTATTTTGAATGATAGCATAGCAGTGCCTGGCATTATAACGTCGTCAACCCCAAGATCAGGAAATTGTACTGTTAATACTTGATTGGGCTCAACTCTTGATTGGTGATTTACAACAAATATAGTCTGTCTTATACCTTTTATGCCATGGGGCTCCTTTGCTTTTCTGTATGGATCAAGGTCGCAGCCGTATAAGTTCATTTTTTTATAAAGCAAAAAAAAATAATATAAAAAATATGGATGAAGATTTTGACGCGGTTAGTCCTATTGAAGAAGAAGATGAAACAGAACTGGGCCCTTCCTTAGAAGAAGAACTTGAAGGAGCAGGTTCTTTACTCCCTAGACAACGTCAAGATGTAGGAGCAGGTTCTTCACTCCTTAGAGCTCGTCAAGAACTTGTAGGAGTAGGTTCTTCAGTCCCTAAAGCTCGTCCGTCAAGAACTATTGCGACAACGAATTCAATCATTCTATAAAAGTGTAGGACGAGAGCTACCAGACGTACTTGATCTTAACGATTTTGAGGAAGAAAATAATCATTTGTATATCAGGACTCGTGTAGGAGGTCGTGTAAGAGTTACTACAAAGGCAGACCCAACCATGTTTTTAAGTAAGAGCACAATTATTAGAGACCTCCCTATTGCTGACCAAGAACGGTTAAATATTTTAAATCTAAGGGCCGATGCTGTTAGACTTTTACAGAACTTGGAGCGGAGGTTGCCAACACGATCTGAAATAGACATCACCTCTTTTAAAGATTTAGGTCAACAGGCAGATGAAGCAATAACAGAAATTGAGACGAGTTTTAATGAGGAGACACAATTAAAAACAATTGATGGTTCTCCATTGCCTATGCGTGAAATCATGGGTCTTAATACTGCTCTAAAGACTATAAGGGGTGAACTAACAAACAATTTGGCAAAACTTGGTGAGCTAGATAGAGAGATAGAAGAAGAAAAAAATAAACTGGCTAATGCAGATGATAACAATTTAGGACGAGAAGAAAAGGCTAGAATACAACAGAAAATACAAGATTTAATGCTAGAAAGGGCAGCCAGGTTAGAAGTGCTGTCTACTAACTGAGCACAGCTAGCATCACAAACAAGCAGAATCAGAGAAACTATAAACAGAATACTTTATGAAAATACTACGCTAGCAGAAAGAATAAGGACTATGTTTAGAGAACAGGGGATTACAATAGTTAGTATAATGACAGCCATTGGGTTTGCTATCTCTACACTGGTTTATGCATT
>CM065725.1:74053612-74063612 GCA_033310375.1 Conus canariensis
GGCCATGTCTTAAGATTACTCTCTTCAAGACCTGCAAAGAGGCGATTAAATGGAACCCAGCAGGCCAGAGAAAACTAGGACGAACCAGGCTGAGCTGGCGACAGACAGTGGAGAGATTCCTCAGACTTGCTGACTGAGGATGAAGTGTCACTAAAATACTGGCTGAGGATCATGTATAGTGGAACGCGCGACTGCCTCATGCGTCGCAAGACGCGGGAACATCTAAGTCTAAGTAAGTAAGACAAGTAGAGAAGCTGTAATGGGTTGGATTCCTGTTATGTGAGAAATTAATATTATATATATATATATATATATATATATATATATATATATATATATATATATATATATATATAGCTTAGCAGGTTTCAAAAGTTTGACTGCAGAATACTTCATACATTACTGCAGTGTAGAAATATGTTCTAATGGTCAAATGTACGGGCAACCAATCACACAGAACAAAATCTGGAAACGAATCTAAATAATGGAAATGTAGATATATCCATTTGATTCAGTCAGACTGTGTATGGAGGCATAGTTGGAAATGAAATCATTGCTGGTGCAACAAATCTAAATTAATTGCCAATCCGACATGTGGGCAAAATCTGTGAGCAGCATTAAACTATCGTATTTGTTAATGCTTCATGAATTGTCACTAAGGAACGACTTTTGTTCTGGCAACAGACTGTTGCTAACAATGGATAGGTTGCACAGCCTGCAGATGCACCAATCGGTAGTGACGGTGGTAGGACTACCACGTACCTAAGAACAGCAGTAATCAAAAGACAGTTTAGTGACAGACAACTATACCACACAAGATGGTATTAAAGACAGACTGATCTAATACAAATCCATAAACTACGAGCTACAGAAAGTCAAATTATCTTTTGCAAATAACCCTTAACTTCTCTCTCTCTCTCTCTCTCTCTCTCTCTCTCTCTCTCTCTCTCTCTCTCTCTCTCTCTCTCTCTCTCTCTCGTGAAAAACAAATTAATCCTTTCCATTGCATTTCCCCCAGCCCTCATTCCCCTCTTCTGCCTTGTCCCTACCATCCCTTTACTCCCCAGTATTCTTATCATAGTTGCTGCTAGTGGGTGGGCGGGTTGTGGGTGGGTGGATGAATATTCATCAACATAATGTGTAGAGGTGGTGCTGCAAGCTGTTTGCCTGAACTGCTTTCGAAGAAACTGATCTTTCAATTGCCGGCTGTTTTTGGACTCGTCGATAATTCACTGTACATAATAGTTAAAGTTAATTTAATGTTTTTGTGATTGAAATTTGTATGCTTAATCTTGATTTCAGTGTTTTGGAGCTACTGTGAACTTTCAATAATTCAATCAGTTATCTCTTTACTAAAACTCTTTTCATATTTCTTTGAATTTTGTACCCCTCGATAAGTTTGTGCGTGGTTGTTTCTAGTCGTGCTTATTAATCTCTTATTCATTTGTTCTCGTTCATTAGTTCTCATTATGTCTACATTGAGTACCTGGCCTTGTAAAGAAGGACTCCGGATTGGCTATCTAAATATTAACCGTGTATTAAGCAAGCTAACTGATATATCAGCGATCTTAGAAAATTCCGGGAATCCCTTTCATCTGTTTTGTTTTTCAGAATCACGATTAACAGACTGTACATTAGATTCTGATATAGCTATGCCTGGCTATAAAGTCATACGCCTAGATCCAAAAGCTAAAATGGACACAGGTTTGTTAGTTTACTATAATCAGTCGATAACTATAAAACAGAAAGGGAATCTGGAACAGTTTGGTGTCGAATCAATATGGCTAGAAATAAAAATAAAGCAAACCAGTCCCATACTTGTTGGATTCATATATCGAAATCCGGCTGAAAGATCAAATTGGTTTGATAACTTTAGTGGAATGATGGATGACGCTCTACTTGACAATGAAGAAATATTTATGTTCGGTGACTTCAATATTGACTTGTTAAAGCCTCAAAAACAATGGACCGAAATGTATACCTCATTAAATTTACACCAGATAGTGGATCGACCAACACGAATTACAACTAATTCCAGTACTCTCATTGACCACATTTATGTCACATCTAAACATAACATTGTGGAAATCTCTTCTCCAGCAACTGGGTGCAGTGATCACTCCCCAGTTTGTATTACTTGGGGGAAAAGGGGGATACAAATTCCAAAACCAGGTCATAAATCTATCCTATATAGGTGTTTTAAAAGATTTAACGAAAATGATGTTTTATCTGACCTGCTACATTCTCCTCTGTCCCAAATATACCATTATACCGATCCTGAAAAAGCAACAAATGTTTGGATTAATGCATTTTCCAATATTTACAATAAACATGCACCCATCAGAGCTAAACGAGTAAAATACCATCTTAAACCGCCGTGGATATCAAAGGAAATAGATAAAGAAATACACATTAGAGAACTTTTAAAAGCAAAGAACGACGTTGGTTTTGCAAAGCAGAGACATTTTGTGACGTCAATGAAGCGAAAAGCAAGGTATAAATGGTTTCAAGAGATGGTATCTAATACAAAAGACTCAAGGACTATTTGGAATGCAATCAACAAATTGACAAACAAAGGGTATTCACAAACACAACTTAACAATAAAGATATTATCCCTGACGCAGTTAACAACTATTTTGTTAACATTGCTGAAACTTAATAAATAATGATGAATGGGAAGAAAATGATCTAGAATTAGTAACTGAATATTGTAAGTCAAAGAATATTAAATCTTATGTGTCAATTCCTTACATAACAATACCCGAAGTATTTGCATACTTAATGTCACAGAAACAATCGAAAACCAAAGATATTTACGACTTGGATCCCAATATAATCAAGTTGTCTGCACCAGTCATAACAGACTCTCTTACTTACATATATAACCTATGTATAGAGAAAAACTGTTTTCTGGAATGTTTCAAACAAGCAAAAGTTGTCCCGCTGTACAAAACTGGAGATCCGTCCAACCCTTGTAACTACAGACCTGTATCTGTTCTGTCAATTCTTTCAAAACCGCTCGAAAAACATATCCAAAAATATTTAGTTACCCATTTAAACAAATATAATTTGATTCATCCTAAGCAGTCAGGTTTTAGGGAAAACCATTCCTGCCACACCGCGCTTACGCAAATGATTGACAAATGGCTCTTGAACATTAATAACAATGAACTTACAGGAGTTGTCTTTATTGATCTAGCTAAAGCTTTTGATATTATAAACCACTCTCTTCTCCTAAAAAAAAAAGCTCGTTTTATACGGACTCTCTGAAAATACACTTCAGTTCATGTCCTCATTTCTCTCTGATCGAAAACAGGTAGTATGTGTTAATTCCTTAAAATCAGATTTGCAGCAAGTAAAATATGTTGTTCCACAAGGATCCGTTCTTGGCCCTTTACTCTTTTCGATCTATATAAATGATTTACCGCTACGTATTCAATGTGACTGCGAATTATTTGCTGATGACAACTTTATCCATTCTAACCACCCTCGCTTGCAGGTTGTGACGTCCGATCTACAAGATAGTTTAAACAGTGCCGTCAAATGGACGGAAATCAATCACATGTCTCTTAATGCAAAAAAAAAACTAAATGCATGGCCATTACTAGCAGACAAAAACGTCAAAATATGCCTGCTGATTTATTTTCAATATTTGTTTCTAGTGAAAAAATCGAAGAAGTAAAAACACATAAAGTTTTGGGTGTTGTCATTGATAACAACTTATCATGGTCCGATCACGTTGCTTACCTATGCAAAAGAATATCCCCAAAAATATTCAAGTTGTCAAAAATAAAGCATTTTCTGAATATGCATGCTAGAAAACAATTCTTTCATGCCCATATACAGTCAATTATAGACTATGCTTCTACTTTATGGGATTCAGCCAGCGCAAACATTCTAAAACCTTTAGCAAGATTGCATAGGCGCGCGATAAAATTAGTTCTCTTAAAATCTAGTTCATTAACTCTAAACGATTACAAATCTTTGGATATCCTTCCCCTAAAGCAAAACCTCGAATACAATAAGGCTATATTTATGCATAAAGTGGTAAATGGAAATGCAGCTCCCTCCATTGTAAACAGTTTCTGGATGAATGACAATAGGCACGTCCACAAGTTAATAATGCCTCTGCCCAGACTTGACCTTTACAAATCAAGCCTCGTATACAGTGGCGGTATGTACTGGAACAATTTGCCTCCATTCCTGAAAGAAATCTCAAGTTTTAATATTTTCAAAGAGCGCTTAAAAGGATATCTGCTCAGTAAGTTAAAAGATATATTAAAAAAAACTATAACAGTTGATTCCTAAATCAATTAAAGACTCAGTGAATAGAAATAAAATATTGCACAAGTACAAGCCGGTGTTAGACGGAAATCTTGGACGTGTCATTTGAAGTACAGCAATAATGGGTCAAGCTATTTGACATGTTTTACATTGATGATATCGCTTAACTGCATTTCGTTATTTGATGTATTGTGTGTATTCAAGTCTATTTGACTCTTGTTTCCCCGTTTGTATTTGTACTTTACATGTATTTTCTTTCTCTCCCCCCCCCTCCCTATCCCGCCCACACCCCATACCCCCGCTTCCGCTCTCTCTCTCTCTCTCTCTCTCTCTCTCTTCTGTCTCTCTCTCTCCGCTTCTCTCCCCCTCCCCCCTCCCCATTTCTCTCTTCACCCCGCTGCTTACTATGTATGTTTGTGGGTTGTTTGTTTGCGACAGGGTATAAGTGTTTGGGTGGGTGTTTGGGGAGGGGCGTTTTCTGGGTGGGGGTTGTTAAAGTGGAAGTGTGTTACGTTTCTTTGATGTTATTTCCATTTTGTGTATTTTCAGACTTTTTTGTGTGTTCAATCTTTTGTTTGTTTCTTGGGTTTCTTTTTTTTTTTTTGCCGTTTGTTCATTGTTCATTTCGCAATTTTTTTTTTGTTCCCCTCTTGGGCGAGGGCTGGATGTAAAAAAAGCATGAACTTGCTTATATATTACCCTCGATAATAAAGAATTTGTCTTGTCTTGTCTTGTCTTGTCTTGTCTTGTCTTCTCTCCTCTCTCTCTCTCTCTCTCTCTCTCTCTCTCTCTCTCTCTCTCTCTCTCTCTCTCTCTCTCTCCCCATTCATCTGTTTCTTTGTCATCTCAGTGATACCTTTGAATGCACGAATCGGTTTTAGTTAGAAATTCACAATACATAAGAGAAAATTGATATGAGTTCCAGCCATTGTGTGTTAAAGAAAAGTGTTCGAATATCAGACAAAGTGATCATTGTGTAATGGTCACGTTTACAGGCTAGAAACTAAGATATGATTCGAAACGTCAAATCAAAACAAATAAAATTGTTTTAAAAATAATTCAATGCAGACCTTTTAATAAGAGAAGATATCCAATTTCATAAGTGTGTGTGTGTGTGTGTGGGGGGGGGGGGGGGGGGTGGAGAGTGTGTGTGCGCGCGCGCGTGCGTGCGTGCGTGCGTGCGTGTGTGTGTGTTGTGTGTGTGTGTGTGTGTGTGTGTGTGTGTGTGTGTGTGCCCTGGTTAATGAAGTAAATTTAAACAATAAGGGTTTGAGCAAATAAAATATTTGCTTTTACTAAAATATACTGCACATCGTGATTGAGTTAAAGAGCGCTTCCTCGTTCAACTGATCATTAGCAAGGCTAGTAAACAATTTCACTCTACTAGCCATTAAGAGTTTTTGTTTCTACATAAATACGCCGTACATTATGAATGACGTCAATAATGCTTCATTCCTCAATTGATTGTAAGAAAAGAAAAATAAAATGCCTTTACTAATACTATTGACACCACCATAATTTCTGCCAACAATAATACTTACTACAACGGAAATTTCATGCACATTATCTCATGTTGTTTTGCAGATACATGGTGATGCTGATAGTAGTGATAGCTGTGTATATTTTGGCAGCAAAGCACTCGGGCCTCCTCCTTAAATACCAGACAATTAAAGTCACTGATCCTGTCACCAACATCTCCACCTACATCAACAGACTCAGACCTTTCTACCTGCGGCATAGAACGATCATTGACATTAATTATATTCACCTGGTTTATGTGGTTCTCCCCTGCATGTCCCTCATCCTTGTCGTCATCTGCACTGCAGCCATTATCATTCGCCTCAAAGTCACCGCCACCTGGCGTCGCGGGGCAGTGTCTAACATGACGTCAGTGGAGAAACAGGAAATGTCGATGACTCGGATGCTGGTAACAGTGTGCTGTGTCTACGTTATCTGCACGATTCCATCTGTGACCAGAGTGTTGCTCTTTAGTACCTTGCCGGGTTTTCTGAGCTCCGGATATTTGTGCAACACATACAGGGTCTCTCTCGCTCTCGTTGTAGTGTTTGAATTATGTAATTCCTCCATCAATTTTCTTATCTATATAAAACGGAGTTCTCAGTATCAATCGACTCTCAATCAGCTGTGCTGTAGGGGTAAACAAGAGATGAAGAAAAAAGACATCAATCTTCAACGTCATCGTCATTAAGGAAAACTGTTACAGAAAACTCAAAAGAGTCCAGTACTATGATGAATTAAGAAATAAAAGAAAAAGAAATCAATCTCACATCGTCTCAAACATGGAAGGAATTGTTTGACAATGGCAATACAATGACTGCTTCGCATGTTAATTCTTCCTGCCTGTCTAATACTTTCGTTTTGTTTTCATGTTTGGTATTATCTTACATAACGAGCACCTAGGTTAAAAAATGTTGATGCTACGTCGTACACGTTCTGTCTGTCCAGTCATTGAAGTTCATGTGTACAAAGTCTGGGGATGTAACTGAAGTCAGCTGAAATTGAGACAGCATGTATAAGTCATTCTTTACTTACGGTAACTATAAATATGACCAAGTGTCCGAATTTTAGAATGTGTGTGCGAGTGTGCATTTACTTAGTGCGGTGTTGCAGGGATGAAAAATCCCAGGAAGTGAAAAACGATGGTGGTACAGGCAGTGGAGATATCTATAGGATTCTTCCCCTTGTGCCACCCCTGGCCTTGTGTCTTTGCTTTATGTTGTGTTATGGTGATGGCTGCATGTGGTCCACGCTTGCTTGCTCTGCTTTGCTCTTCTTTGCTCTACTTGCTTGTGGTGCTTTGTGTAGTTGTTGCCTGGCACAGGTACTGACATCAGTGGGACATCCTTGTGTTGTTAGTACCCTGGCTCGGCATAGCCACTTTCACTTCAAGACCGATCGTGCGTGGTTTCCAACCACATCCTCCCCGAGGTGACCCACGGTAACTGGGCAGCGCGAGCCCCCAGGCAAAACACGACGGATCTAGAGGAGTCAACCTCGATAAAAAAATAAAAATCTGGCAAACCAAGCTGAAACGGCAGAACAGGCGGATGAGGATGCAACTTCCCATCGGCTGTGAAGGCGGAAGAGAGCAACACCCTGCTGCAGTTCAAAGTAGGGGGGGGGGATGAATATGAGTTAGGGCTTGCCTACCTGCGCATGCAAAGACTTGATGCCGGGGGACTCTGCGGAAGAAACCTTTATGGTTCAACAGGGAGAAATGCGGTTACAGCAATGCACTGTGGAGTTCACGGAGCTAGATGAGGCTCATAAAACATCTAGGTCATCCACTGCGTCCGTCTTTATCTTCAACCGTCTGGACCTTGTCTTGCTATTGGACACAGGTGGTCTCGGACGAGAGAGTGAGGTCGACGACACACAACTTTTCCTCACTTTAATCAAAGTCATCGCGCATGTCATCAGTCCTTCATCCTATCCCTTATCACCAAGTCCTGTGGCGATAGGCGAGCGACGAAGCGACAGGTGTGGGTGCACTGGAAGTTACAGCCGTAGACCTGCACACAGGCGGCTCAGGCCATAATTATGGTCGGCCGTCACTGAATCGGAGCAGCAGTGGCAGTGGGCAGCCCCCTGAGCACCTGAGCAGCCCTTTTTAGGATAGCACTGCTCACCTCCATGGCATGAGGAAGGGGCTAGAAAAGGTGCCCTAAACATTGCCTGCTCCACAGCACCCTATCCAGCATACTGTGGCTGGCGGGGACCTATCATTGCGGTCGAAACAAGACAGTAAAAAGAAAAACGAGGATTACTCTTTTGAACCTAGCCACATGGAACATCCGCACGCTCCTTGAAAGGGAAGCCTCGAATAGACCCCAGAGGCGTACAGCCCTCATTGCAAATGAACTTGCCAGATATAAGATTGACATCGCTGCCCTAAATGAGACTGGGCTGGCTGGGGAGGGTGAACTCTGTGAATGAGGCACAGGCTATACCTTCTTTTGGAGTGGGCGTGGACCTGAGGAGAGACGTGAGGCTAGGATTGGCTTTGCAGTGAAGTCAACACTTGTCGGCAAGCTGCTTGGCCTGCCTTTGAGGCTCCCCCTCTCACGAGGACAAAAGTTTGCCACCATTGTCAGCACGTATGCACCCACCATGACCGACCCAAATGAGGTCAAGGACAAGTTTTATGAAGACTTGAATGCCGTCATCACCACTGTTCCCAGCGCTGATAATCTCGTCATTCTTGGTGACTTTAATGCGAGAGCTGGCAGCGACAGCACCACCTGGGAAGGCGTGATTGGAAAGCATTGGGTTGGCAACTGCAATAGCAACGGTCTGCTTCTCCTACGTGTCGAGCATGACCTCCTGATCACGAACACCACCTTCCGCCTCCCTACCCGCAACAGGACATCATGGATGCACCTGCAATCCAAACATTGGCATCTTGATTGACTATGTCATCGTGAGGAAGAGGGACAGGCGGGACGTGCGGTCACGAAGGCCATGTGCGGCGCAGAGTGTTGGACAGATCACCGCCTCATCGTCTCCAAGCTCAGGCTTCATGTCCAGCCCAAAAGACGTCCTCAAGGCGCTAAACCATCAAAACGTGTGAATGTCAACAAGCTCAAGGTCGCCGATACGACGCAGTCCTTTGTTGATGCCCTGGAAACCCGCTTGGAGTCCACCATACTGAATGACCTCGATGTTGAAGCAGCATGGGCCGCACTTCGTCAGACGGTGTACAGCACAGCCCTGGAGTGTCTGGGACCCACAGCCAGAATACACAAGGACTGGTTCCACGAGAACTGCACTGAAATCCAGCAGCTTTCAGAGGAAATACATCGTGCTTTCAAAGCACACATCGACGACCGACAGTCAACAGCAAAGAACGATGCGCTGAGAGACATCCGCAGAAACATCCAGCAAAAGCTGCGCCAGATACTCCCGGCGGAGCAACAAAGCTGATGAGATTCAGGGCTTTGCAGACAGGCATGACATGAAAAACTTCTACAATGGCTTGAGAGAAGTCTACGGCCCCACCACCTCGGGCTCATCTCCACTTCTCAGTGCAGATGGATCAACGCTGATCACAGATAAAGAGAAGATGCTAGAAAGATGGGCTGAACATTTTGATAGCGTATTGAACCGCCCATCCACCATCAACAATGAAGCCATCGATCGACTACCCTAAATTCCGATCGATGAGACGCTAGACGCCATACCAACTTTGGAGGAGACTCAGAAAGCAATTCGTCTGTTATCCAATGGCAAAGCGCCTGGCTCAGACGCAATTGCAGCTGAAGTCCGCAAAGTGGGTGGTGCAGCTCTGGTGAAGAAACTCCATCAGCTCCTTCAGATCATATGGCAGCACAAGACAGTTCCTCAGGACCTTAAAGATGCGTCCATCGTTCATCTCTACAAACGAAAAGGAAACCGTCAGGTCTGCAATAACTATAGTGGAATCCATTGCAGGCAAGATCCTGGCTAGAGTTCTACTCAACCGGCTCATCACACATCTTGAGCAAGGTCTTCTACCTGAGAGTCAGTGTGGCTTCCGGAAAGAACGCGGGACCATCGATATGGTGTTTGGCTGCCAGACAGCTTCAACAAAAGTGTCAGGAACAGAATGTCGACCTGTACTCTGCCTATGTTGATCTGACCAAAACCTTTGACACTGACAGTAGGGAGGGGCTTTGGAGGATTATGGCGAAGTACGGATGCCCTAGAAAGTTCATT
>CM065725.1:74071112-74083612 GCA_033310375.1 Conus canariensis
CCAAACAACCAGAAGGCGCACTACAATACTCTTCTTCTCCCCC
This sequence comes from Conus canariensis, assembly GCA_033310375.1. NCBI lineage: Eukaryota > Metazoa > Mollusca > Gastropoda > Neogastropoda > Conidae > Conus > Conus canariensis. The sequence goes on from CM065725.1 coordinate 74,071,156, forward strand.
TCCTCTCCGGGGAATAATTCACTAAACAATAATCAGCTTTTCAAACAATGACAACAGGTTTGTTTTCCAATTTACAACTTCTGTTCCTCCACACCAGTGGAGGTACAAACATTCCACAGATCCACTAGCTGGGACCAAATTTCATCTCATTTTACATACTACTCACAGATACTTCTTCCAGCGGTTTCTCCTCCTCACTGGAGAAACATTATATACATTTTCAAAGAAAAGTCAAAAGATGGCTTAAAATATAGTAGTATCAACTGAGTTCATCAGGGGGACAATTAAAAATCATTATGGGTCAACATGACAAATGCTTTGTTTTCTCACGACTGGTGCAGTCGTTGTCTTCTACAGCTCGATTCTCCAACTCTGGAGACGATTAGGTGCTGCCGCAGCACTGTATCCCAAATATTTGTGCAACTGCCTCAGTCGCCTAACTGGTGCTGCCACAGCACTGGGAAGGGCTGAAACACGAATGAAGTCCGTGTAAGTAATCTATTTCAAAATGTGAATAATGATACATTCTTTTCCCTTTTTCCCTTTTCTTAACTCTCTCTTTTTTCTCTCCCCATCTGTCTATACCTCACCTGGTAATGGTGAATTGCAGGTGAACTCGTTCTTCAGACAACCTGTCCGGTCAGTGTCCCCAAGCCATCTCCTTCCTATTCCTTATTTTTTCCTCCTGCGCTCTTTTTGAGTACACATTCAGTGAGTACTCGTCTAACTCTACGCATTACCAGCCCTTAGTTATTTAACCAATGGACAACGTCCGTCCATTCAACCAATAATCGCTCTACGTCTATAGCCACCAGCGACACTGATCACACTGGTCAGGTCACGTGAATTATTGTTTCTTTTACTTTTTCTTTTTCCTACCTAGGGAAATGCTTTATAACAAATAAGGGCGTACGCGACGGAACGTCACATGTCGCCATGTGAGGCTACATCACGTGACACTACTGTGGAGGCTAAAGGCCTTTTTGTTTGTTTCTTTCTTTTTCTAAACATTTCATTTCTTTCTGTTTTGCAGCAAATGATGCCAAAGTCTTAGAACTTTCTGCACCTACAAATACTTCAATTTATGGCATCATATGTACATCGTTATTTGAAAAAATATCACGGAGAAGGAAGCCTTGTTTTGTACATGGTTCAACAGACTTCTTCGCTACGTGATTTTTATTCGTAATGATTGGTGTCCGGGTGTCAATGATGTCTGAGGTACAAAAAAGGATCACAAATGACAGAGACTGGCGAGTTTCACAGCAAATAGTATTTAACGGTTTAGTCGCATTACCGAGTCAACAAATTTAGCAGTATCAAAGTAGCGAAATAGATTGCAACGTTTGTTGAAAGAAAAGCATTTTTTGGTATTCAATGGATTTATTGATTTTGATTTTTTAAAACAAGAACAATTTGTTGAGTATTGAAAAGCATGTCAATGATAATATGCTTGTTGCAGCTAATTTTTCAGTATGTCTTTCCAGCTACATAGTTATGCCATGTATCCTATAATTGACTTCGTATAAAAGCTCTTCTGAGGCTATTTAGGCTGAACAATAAAATCATTTTAACTAAAGCGAGTACTGCATCACATTTTTTTCTCACAGTTCTCGTTGCCAAATTCCAAGGTTTTGAGAGCTGAATTTCGTAGACATCTGATTGGTTGATAGCATTTCTGTTTTTTTAATACCTGAGTAGAATTTCCTAATTTTTAACAGGTAACAATTTGTTTATCATAACCTTCCTTTTATCAGTAATTACATGAAAAAAGTGAAGACACGAATCCATCCATTGTCATAAACTATCCTTAGTCTATTTCATACCCGAAATTGCAACCATTCTAATTGAAAAATGTATTACACAATTACATCACAACCGTTTTATTTCCCCACAAAGATAACTAAAACCATATATATTTCATCGTCTAATAGTATTCGCTTTGTCTCAAAATCTGAAATAATTGAAACATGTCAAATATTATAAAGATGTGTTCAAAAACATCATAGACACAGGTCTAGAACTATCATCAATAGCATGTTTGTCATAGCCCACGATTGCACATATATTACACGAGTGAACCGATAACATCGTCACTTATTCATTTCTGGATATTTTGTGTTTGCCCTAAAAATGCAAACATTTAAAGAAGAAGAAGAAGAAGAAGAAGAAGAAGAAGAAGAAGAAAGGCTGAACCCGATATGAACTGATTTTTTTCACAAGGTGCAATGTTTCATGCAAATGCTGGTTCAGAAATAACGGAGAAACAGAAAAAGGAAACATCGCTCACTCACGCACGCCACTGTATCTGTTTTACAACTTGATCCATTCGCCTGACGGCCCTTTCAATTGCTTTTCTCTCGGACCATTTTGTGTACTGATGTGTGTCCATGTGTCTGCATAGGGACATGGTTTCTTGTGACCTGTTCTTCCCACAAAACTATCTCCCTGATTGAAGTGATGGGGGAGGGGGGTGGGGGAGCTAAGTCATTGGTGAATCTGTGCCTGTCTTAAGATCAGACACAATTAGCAATTGACATAAACTGGGCAGGGCTGAACTTAATACCCCATGTCAAAGCGCGTTCCTAACGATTTTTTTTTTTTTTTTTTTTTTTTTTTGCTGTCCCAACCTCTGCGCCACCTCAGAGGCAGTGCACCCACGCCGCTCATTCCGACACCCCGTCCACAGCCACAGCCCGGTCGGCCCCGCCGCAGCCCCGGCACCGGCAATCCGCAGGGGAGCAGTCAATGTCAAGTCGTCAAGAGGCAACCCACCGGAGGAGACACTGCACTGCTGCCGAGTCACTTCGGTGGTGTTCACTGGCGCCTGTTCTGATCTAACATACGCAGGACACCACCTACTAAGCCCCCTACTGACGACAATAATTGCTTAGTCGCGGAGCCGGCGTGAGTGAGCTCTCCCTCCGGAGGGCGCCACCACGTCCGTCCAACGACAGCCCCCACGGACTCGCCGATACCGGTGACCCCGACGGAACCAAACCAAGGCCACAGACGTGTAGAGGACATCGAAATTGAGGTCACCATGAGAGCAGGGCATGAAGGGCCACAGAATTTGAGTCTTTTTTTATGCTGATCGATGAGAATGAGGATGATTACGATGATGCTACGGATTTCCATTTCGGTCTGAGACTACATGACAGGGCTGTACTCTACGCTTCCTTTCATAATATATCCCGGCGTCAACCAGGCCCGAGAGATACAGGCACCTGCAGTGTTGGTCATGAAATTTGAGCAACACTCTCAGAAACGCATCCATTAAGTGGATGAAACTCGACTGTGTGGTCCCAGTCTTCCCAACTGAGTCCGCAGCAAACTCAACTCTGGGTAGGAGCCGGTCGAGGCAGAAAAACCCACATGACTCTGATGGGATTCGAACCCACGACCTCCCAGCCGGGAGTCCGCGACGCTGACCACTTCGCCACGGCGGCTGGTGTTCCTGGTGTTCCTAACGATTTTGCAGAGGTAGGATACACGCAGTTTAACAGTAGGAAGAAACTCTAGGCAGGGCTTGACAGCAGAAGGTCTTCAGAGAAGAGACCCCCCTCCCCCCACCCCCCGCACACACACACACACACACACACACACACACACACACACACACACACACACACACACACACACACCGACAAGTGTTTCGGCTTTGAATTCATCACACGCTAAGGGGGCTGGGCCGCATCCAGGTCATCACCCCCAGAAACCATACCGTCGAATCCAAAACAATATGGGAGTTGCCCAAAATGCTGGATTCAGTCAAATAAATAGAGTAAAATTACTGACTGGAGTTGTTAGTGTTTATTGATCCTGGTTTTTTTTTTATTAATTGTTTTCTTGTTTCCCCTTTCCCTACATACCTTCATGAACATGAATACTTTCCTCCTTTGCAGTTAAATCTGATGTTTGTTTTTTTTCTATTTTGGTGAAGGTCAAGTGTTGAATAGTGTGGAGAGATACTTATCTGTCGCATAATATCGTCTGTACTGAGATGTCTTGGCAGCCATTGTTGGAACCTTCACTCGGTGCGTGCTTTGGCCAGGTTGGCAGAATCTGCAGCACAGGCATCACTAACTGTCGACTCTGCCATCTTTGATTACAAGAAAGCAAATGAAGATTGTGTGAATTAAGGGAAGATATGTCTGGGATGAGCAGGCTAGTGCAGAAAAAAATCCAGCAAACAATTGGTTGTGATGGGAATCGAATCCACGACCACCCAACTTGGAGTATGCCACGCTTACCACGTGTTTTTTACAATTTTTTGGAATGATGATGGAATTTTTTTACTAAAAATAACTTTTTTTTGAATGATGATAGATCTGTAACAAAATTAAGTAAGTTAATAGATTAATGAATGAATGAATGAATGGATGAATGAATGAACGAACGAACGAAAACATGAAAAAATATATAAAAAGATAAAAATAAAATAGACAAATAGATACATAAATAAATAAATAAATAAATAGATGATAAAATAAAACAACAACAAAAAATAACGTATTTAAGGAATTCATATTACAAATTTGATATGCTGACAGAATAACACAAGATAGGTGATAATTAGTAGCAATTTGAAATGCAGATACTAAGTACATTCAGTCGTCATACAAGTTACGTAAAATATGATCAACATCTTGACGACAAAATTTTGACACACCTATTTGAAATACATCAGCGACCTGCCTAACAAGCGAAAAAAAAAAAGAGAGAAAAAAGAAAAGAAAAGAAAACGAAGAAAGAAAGAACATAAATAAAGAAATCAGGAAACAAAAACCACCACCACCAACACCGTCTACTAATACTGACAGTGAGTAGCTTGGTCTTCTTACCCCTTAGTATTGTGTATATGTGGAAATAAAAGCCTGCATGACTTAGCTGCGCACCGATGCAGAAATTAGACAGAAGCAGATCATTCAGCATGTATGTTTTTGTTGTTTTCCTTGAGCCGTGCGCCAGGCAGCGGATGGTGTAGGTGGGGCATTCTGGCAGGATGGCCTGCAGAGAGTTGTGCCAGGTGGATGATCTCCGAGTAGCTCAGCTCTTAGGCCATTTGGCTTTCTTCTGAGCTCTCTCTCTCTCTCTCTCTCTCTCTCTCTCTCTCTCTCTCTTCTCTCTCTGTATCAAAGTGTGTGTGTGTGTGTGTGTGTGTGTGTGTGTGTGTGTGTGTGTGAATGTGCTTGCTTGCGTGCGTGCGTGCGTGCGTGCGTGCGAGGATATAATGTATTCATCTCTTTTCACCACCCTTCTTCCCACCCGCGCTGTGTCGTGCATACTTGTATGGCATGTATGCACCATGTATGAGTCTCGTGGGTACTAACACTCCTTTGTTCTACATCGAACATCTCGGGCATTTATCTTCTCGTCCCATGACAGCCTCAGTTTCTATCTAATCTCCACGCATATGTCCATGATGACATGTCATAGATATTTGTGTGAGAAGTTAATGGAAACACTTGGTGGTGGGACATGGTCAAACTTTCGGCAGGTACTCTGTCAAACTATCCTCACAACTAACCAATCATTGTCAGCAGCAGGACGCTTTCCAGGTGGATAATTTTCTGAACACGTTGGATTAGATCAGGTAGCACTGAGCACCACAGAAATGACGCAGAGGCAGTGCAGTGTCGAATCTGGTGGGTGGCATCACAGTGACCTGGTATATTTTGCGTCTTATAGTATGATGATGTTATGGTAAGACTACAGTGTTTATTTGAATGGTGGCATAAGTTGTTTTTTGTTGTGTTTTTTTCTTTGGGGGGGGGGGGGTCCTATTTTTTGTAACTTGCACATTTAGCTTGTTGTTGAAAGCACTGGCTTTTTGGTAACGTTTTGAGGTATCAGTGGTAATTTTTATTTATTTATTTATTTTTTTTTTTTGCTAGCAATAACGAGAAGTTTGATATTAGGAAGGAAATGCTAGTTAAATGCCGTACAACGATACAATGCCACGCGTAAAGCAAAAAATCCCAAAACAACAGAAAACCAGATAATGCCTGAACGCATGAGACAGCGATTGTTAAAGAGAACTGTATAAAATGTCGTGATCAATAGAGAATCTCCAAGCTATAAACCAAGGATATGTGGTTAATTCTGGGGGGAAAAGCAATCCATTGTGCCACTGCCACAGCACCATGAAGTGTGCAAATGACCGTTGATGTTCTGCTCTTTGACTGATGTGTTTCACTGCTGCCATGAACTATGAAGATCGGCTGCTGAGCGATATGCTGTCTGCCCTGTCTCGTTTGTTCTCAATGAACAAGCGTCCCACAGGCCGTGTCTGTGTGCGCGACGTTTCCAAGCCGATTCACTAAAGCAAGAGACAGATGCCACCCACCCGCCCCCCACCCTCCCACAGTCCAGCCCGTCTGCCCCTTACCTAGCTCTTTCCGCAGCTTATATTCCTGACGTCAAAATCCTCAAGCATTTGCAGAAAGACTCACGCCACTTAACTGTATTTTGCTTTTTCTTGTTTTCAATTTCAACATTACTTAAAGCACTTTCAACGCGATCTGCTTCATATTAAGAAAGGGAGGTTGTCAAGTGGGAGTACACCTGACAGGGGGGGTTCTTATACAGGTAATGTGCATGGCAGAAACGGAGCGATCACTCAATCACTCACACCACCAGACCACAAGAGGAAGAAATTTCAACAATACTTTTATTCACAAAACAAACATTCACTCGACACTAGCACTCCAGACGGGGTAGGGACCCTAACAAAGAAGAGAGAAGATAGCCGAGAGAGAAAAAAAATGGGGCATAGAAGAGAAAGGCACTATTCAGAACTAGCTGACTTAGGGGACAAAGTAAATTGAATAGATCACAAAAAGAAACTCTCAAATATCCCGGGATCCCGCTACTGTCCCAACCTAACACGCTAACCCGCTACAAGGACATTCAGCAGAAAGACAGAAGAAAGACAGTTCTAGAAACAATGCTACATCCAACAGGACCTACACAGCTAGAGTTAAACAAAAAATAACAAAAAACAAACAAACAAAAAAATCAGTGACAGGCTTTAAACCCACGCACACGCAAGCCAGACCTACGTCCACACTACACGATATGGAAAACTCAACTCGAGTCCATGAACCGAGGAGATTCGCAGAGGGAGGTGGAGCCTGTGAGGGGTGACGTTCGTAGCGGGCTGGTCTTCCAGTCCGAGGTGAAGCAGGTGTCCCAGTGAAGGAGACAAGGTTCACCCCCACCAGTCCGCAGGTCTGAGAAACGACTGGTACGTGGACGAAGGATGATGACTGCAGGGTCCGTGGATGCTGGTCGCCCAGCCAGCCCAAGACCGGAGCTGCAGCTGAAGGAAAAGGACGAAAATTCCGCCCTACGGCGGAGATCAGTCTCCAGATAAGAAGTCATCGTCCTATAGTCCTCGTTGTAGTCAGTGTGTGGCAACATAGTGGGTCCGGCAGTGCGTCACAGTGTGAAGAGTCACAATACCGTAAATAAGGTCAACAATGTCTTTGTCACTACAAAAGGGCAAATGAACTAGAATAACTTTTCCCCTTTTTTTCCTTGCTTTTACTTGACCTGTACTAAGGATAATTTCCTTAGTCAACAAAAGCTCCAATGAAAAAACAAACAAACTAGAATTCATCCACACATCTGTCACACAAACATATAAGACAAGGACACAACGAGAACGGAACCACATGTGGGGCGATACGGCAGGAATTCCACACTCCGCGGTCTAAATGTTTAGTCGTTCGCACGCTCATGCGTTCCACGATCCGTCTCGTGTCTGTGAAGCAACAAGGAAGAATGAAACTAACATTTCTTATATACTTCCGGCCAAAATCACATATTGAGCGAAAGACAATATTTATCACATAATTCCAGTCTGACACCTTTGGAAAAGCGGGGAGATAAGCATTGACTCAACCTGTGTAATCAGAAAAAAAACACAGCTTCCACTGACCGAAATGAAGGGATATTATATAGTAAGAGATTTTCAACTTAGTCCAAAGTGACAGGACCCTAGCCGCTAAGGACCGAAACGCAATTAAAGATAATGCGTTTCTACAATTCTACAACAAGATGCATATCTCGATACCAGTTCCGTACCTGCTCCCCTTCTTTGGAGCAGTTACACACAGAAAAGGTGCGCCCGAGCCAACGGCACATGAAGGCAAAAGAAAAACCTCTCAACCGCTGAAAGGTTGGAAAACCCAAATAAACAAAACACTGTCCAAAACAGAATATATAGTTACCAAAATGGCGGGTGGGCGAGGTGAGAAACGGTTCGCTCCCCAGTCCAACGAAGGGTGGAAGCCGAACCCGTGCCGGTCCACACCGAAGGGGACTCCAGGTCAGGGACGACCCAAGGTGGTTCTTCCAGCCGGCAGGGACAGGGATCCCAGAGGTGTCCAGTGGAATGCTTTCCGACCCACTGAAGGGTGAAAGACTCTTCCACACAACCCACACCGAAGTGGATAAGGAAAAGTGGGCCAGCTAGCAGAGATGGAGATCTCTCGACTCGACGGTCCGTATACGAGTGCCACACCACTAGCCTAACCAAGATGGCAACAGGTAAAAACAGCTCACCTGTGGCACCTGACATCAGCTGATGAACCACGTGGAAAGCGAAAAAGAACAGAAAAAGAAAGCTTTAATAATAATGAATACTTATATAGCGCCTATTCTCGGCTAGAGACCAAGCTCTAAGCGCTTTACAATCCACACTCGTTTACACAACGGGCTGCCTACCTGGGTAGTGCCGACTGAAGAGCTGCCAGCTGGCGCTTCATTCAGTCGTTTCCCGTGTCATCCAGTCAATATCGTTCAATATCGTTCACTCAATTTCCTTACTTCCTTCATTCTTTCCATTTCTCACGCAGGGTGCATGCTATGTGTAACGTGTCATCCATACCAACGGCCAAACTGGCCTTCTCTTCCGAAAGTTGATGATGGGATTTTACGTGTGTGCAAGATGTTATGCGTGCGTTCACACACGGAACCTCGGTTTATAGTCTCATTCGAAGAAAAAGAAAAAAAAAATGAAGAGAAGCACTGGAGGATGGGAGCGAAATGCACGGACGTAGCGCACCCGGGATGACACAAATGGCACACTGGTCAAAACCCGGCCAATGTAGTAAAGAAGTCACTGGTAACACTCCACTTTATACTGGGTTTGAAAAGAAATGATTTATCTTCTCAACCAAAAGTATGTACGTCCGTGACAGAGGCTACTTTCACTTACTCACTGCTATCGAGACAGTATTTTCAAGGCAGCGCATGCTGTTTCATTTTGAAGTAAGGGGATTCAACTCGGATGTTGTATGGCATTTTAACTATTATTTTAACCACTGCAATTTTTCTCAGGACATTTTGTCAGTTCTAGCGATAATTTGGATAAAACACAGCTCTGATGTGGATTGATTTTCACACAACTTTCATTAGCATATTTGAACATTTTATTGAACGATTTCGTTTCATTTCCATTTATTTTTAGTGTTAGTATAAAACAAAATTGGGGTACGTTTTGGTTATATGAATATGATTCGCTTGATTGCAATGCTTAGCTGTTTTACCCATCTCATAATCTTTCTTTGAATGAATATTTCGGCCAGCTGCGACTCATTTATTGAATAGACCGACGATGCATTCATATCAAGGGCAACAACTAGAGAGCTTTTGATAAAGGCTGTCAAGATGAGTGTGCCACTACAGACAATGTATAATGCACTTTATGTGGATACCACCTGGACATGAACAAACGTCATCAATGGCACAAACGATTCCTCTACTCTCCATCCTCCTTTGTTCATTCCATGTGACAATCCAAGAAATATCATCAAACGTGTTGTAGTGGACATAGTGGACCAGGTTATGTATAGTGGCGTGATTCCTGCCCTCGGAATTTGGTGCGTCATCAGCAACATCATCAACATGATTGTCTTTGCTAAACAGGGACTGTCGGACCGGATTCGTGTGTGTCTGTTCAGGTAAAGGGCATCACAGTAGCTAACGTCTCTGTGTGTAGTTCTTTAGGTAAGTAGTTTGCCATTTGTCATTTTCCTTTCGCAGGTTGTCACTTTGCTTGTATCGTTTCACGTGAAAAATTGTAAATAGTAACATTGCTCCCATGTCTACCAAGGCAGGGATATTGAAAAAAAAATCTTTGTGTATCATCTTTTCAGGTAAGATGCTTCAGCATGCATAGTTTTATCTGTTCACAGCCACGATCATATCTCCATCTTTCCATTGCTTTTTAACACTTCAGGAAGGTTTGCTTGCCCGTACACAATCTCCAACAAAAAGTTATACTGGTATGGTTTTTCTTATAATAATTGAGAAATGCCTATCAAATACTTGTTCTGTTATAAAACTATGCCTTTTTCGTCCATACCACAACTGCACAAAAGCCAGTGAGCTATTCTTCTCTGCACAAAAGCCATGAGCTATTCTTCTCTGCACAAAAGCCAGTGAGCTATTCTTCTCTGCACAAAAGCCAGTGAGCTATTCTTCTCGAACATGAAAAAACCAGAACTGATCCCAACTGTGCAATTAAGTTCAATCTTACAGACATTGCTGTAGATAAAGGCTTTCGTATCATGGCATATTAAACTTTACAATCTTACAGACATTGCTGTAGATAAAGGCTTTCGTATCATGGCATATTAAACTTTACAGCAGCAAGCACAGATGCGAATGTTACTCCCTGTGGTTGACAGCTTCCTCACGAACAGCAGCAGAACTGAGGGAGGGCACACAATTTGGTCGCCCTCCCGAGCTATGCCGGTGGTATGGGATGAAGGGAGGTAATAGATTACAATTCTTCGAAAACGTGATCTTTTATTTCCATGACGACGAGAACAGGTCTAGTCTGTACGTCTGCCTTGAAGCTAAACCTGTTTTGCTGATTTATGATTTCGTAGCTACGTCAGCGACACGCATTGTGAGAGTCAGATCTCCAGAGCTGTACACCGGGGATTTTCTATGCTAAAGTGGCGAGTGGAAGCTCTCTCTCTCTCTCTCTCTCTCTCTCTCTCTCTCTCTCTCTCTCTTCTCTCTCTGTCAGTGTTAAGTGTGTGTGTGTGTGTGTGTGTGTGTGTGTGTGTGTGTGTGTGTGTGTGTGTGTGTGCGCGCGCGCGCGCGTGCGTGCATGTGTGGTTTGTTTGTTTTCTCTGCGTTCGTCTGTGCATATGTGTTCGGCGGGCCCTCTGTGTGTGTGTGTGTGTGTGTGTGTGTGTGTGTGTGTGTGTGTGTGTGTGTGTGTGTGAGAGAGAGAGAGAGAGAGAGAGGAGAGAGAGAGAGAGAGAGAGAGATTTTGTGCGTGTGTTTGTTCTTGTGCACGTGCGCGCACGTGTGTGCATGTATGTATGCGTGTGTGTGTTATTGCATGCACACGCACGTGTGAGCATATACGTATGCTTTTGTGCGCATTCGCGTGTGCAGGCATGTGCGTGTGTGTGTGTGTGTGTGTGTGTGTGTGTGTGTGTGTGTGTGTGTGAGAGAGAGAGAGAGAGAGAGAGAGAGAGAGAGAGAGAGAGAGAGCACATTAAAGAAAGCGTATGTGCGGTGTTTGTAGCATTGACATATGCATGATTCTGTGCCTGTCCGACCAGATAAAGAAGATGGTTGTAATGCTACGTGTAATATTCCAGCGTGTCAGCCAGATGAAGGGTATGACAGTGATCGAGAGTGTTGTTCCCCCTCTCCCACTATGCCAGCCAAAGGAATAGGGTGATGGTAATCCACAGTAACACACCAGACCATCACAGGTAAATGAAGAAGATTCTGGTGATCCTGAGCTTCACACAAGACCATGTCTGTCAGATGAAGAGGATGGTAGTGATCCTGAATATCATATTCATCCTGCGTCAGATGAAGATGATGGTGATGATCTTAAATGTCATATCCATCCTGTCAGTCATGTGAAGACGATGATCCTGAGTATGATACATGTGGATTGGATTGAAAGCATCGGCAGAAACTTGTCTTTGCATCATTAAGACAGATGTTGAAAGGCCTTGTGCTAACAAGACGAATGGCTGTACTTCAGTAAAAGGGAGGTTGTATACCACCACCTGTCAACACAAGATGGCAGATCTGTCTTCCAGGCAGCTGAGAATGAGAGGATCTAGCTGACATTCCCTAAGCCCTTGTCAGATGTTATCTCGGACCATGATTGTGATTTTCACAAGTATGCTGATGACACTGAGCTTTCTAAGAGTGGCACACCTGATGAGTTTGTTTCTGTTCAATCTGGGGTGTTTCGGTGTATCAGCAGTGTGCAGGAATGGATGACAAGTAATAAGCTTAAATTAAATTGTGAAAAGACTGAAGTCATGCCCGTTGGAACCTCCTCCTGCCTCAAACTCGTTGAGTCAGAGTCAATGGTTGTTGATGGTACTGAATTGCCTTTCAGTAACTCTGTCAAATACCTTGGTGTTACCATTGATCAGTGTCTGACCATGCAGAATCAAAT
>CM065725.1:74088612-74106112 GCA_033310375.1 Conus canariensis
ATACAAACCACGTTGCCTAGTTATTTGAGTTTTTGTATACAAGTCCTTCTAAACTTGTTTTCGCCTATTTAAAACAAATCGTAATCCAGATGCATTCAGTTTTGTGTTCATCAGAGTTTTAGATCTGCTTATAACCATTAAATGATGAACATATCCAACACCTCCTGTTTCTAATTCAGTCGCAAAATTGTTCTTATGGTAATGTACTCAGGAATTGTTACTAATTCATCTAACACTAAATTTTGATATCCAAGGTCCAGAGGACACAAAATAACAAAAAGAATTGTTGAATTCTACAAAAGTGAAGTTAATACAGCATTATTTGTTCAACAGATGGTGTGCACTTAAGTAGTAAATTCCTAATCTGGCTACTTTCATTAATGCTATTGGAATTTTTGCCGTTATACTGAAGCGAAAACAGCCATTGTGCTCTGATTGTGTTTAGAATGTACAGGCAATGACTCTAGGATTCCATATATAAGAACAGAAATACGAATCAGTGAATAAAATATCTGTATATACAAAAGCACCTATGCATGTGTACATGTAAGTACTGTACATAGCAATTTCCACAGGAACCAACGATCAAGTTCAGTAAGCAATGAATAAATGAACAAGCACACTGATTCAAATGTGTCCAAATGAAAATGATGACAGGTCTGAGGAAGAGAACAAAACAATTGGAGAAAAAGTCATTCATTCAAAGTGATCACGCCTCAAGAAAACCTAACTACACGGGACATGAACAACTGACCAATGTCCCTTTGCAGCTGTCCATTGTAATTGTCCTGAGTGTAAGTGATCTTATTCTCCCCTCCCTTCCTTTCCACCCTTCTTCATCCCCCCCCCCCTCTTCCCATGAATACATTGGGAGAATTGTAGCAAATAAGAACAGGGGGAAAGTTAAGATAAGAGTTTTGTATAACGATGTAAATGTAAAGTTGTAGAACCACCTACCTTGAACATATTGATTACTATCATCAGCCAGTGTAATGCTAGACAGAACAACGAACAAGTTATGCAATATACAGCAATAACGCCTATGAAATCAATACATGAATGGCAACAAATCATCATCATGTATTCTGACACTTTGTAAATATCCTCCGTGAGTCACGTCATTTACCAAGAGGATGAAGGTTGATTCTGAGTGTCAGTAAGTTTCTTGTCTATGTACAAAGACTTCTTCAGTGCCGAGGACGTACACACACCACACACACACACACACACACACACACACATATATATATATATATATATATATATATATATATACGTTGAGTACACTGCAACCATGCTTACCACAGACGTATATATACATCTGCCTCATTTCAACATTTTTCCTGTTTCTAATTTTAAGTATTGGATATTCTAATAGGCAGCAATAAGAAAGCTCGATATATATAAATGAATCGTTCATGAGGTGCAAGACTACATCAAGCTTTGGTGGGTCACTGCAGGATGCTATTCATAGCACCCCTCAGAGAGTTGGAGACAAAAAGTTTTCAAAATGGCGGATGATGAACCAATCCTGGCCTCAGTGGTATAAGATCAAGGCTTGCAGTGAAGGATGTATGGTGAGTGTGTCACACAGAATGATGACAAAGTTCTGAAAATCAGCCAGAATGTAAATTTTAATCACAGTGCATGGTGTAGCAAAGCCAAGTCACAAGATTCACTCTCCTGAAGACGACGAAGGTGAGATTGGCGATTTAGACGGTGGTGGTAGTGGTAATGTTGTAGAGCTAGATATCACTCGTATTGTAAGACAGCAAGTAAACCAACAGGAGCGAGCAGAACAAAAGGCTGAATATAGCTCTGTGGCCGACCCAGCTTATGACCCCAGCTATAGTCAGTCCACTGATAAGCCACAGAGGAGAGGGGTAAAGAGTTGGCGTGAAGAGAGGGTGTGGTGGGAAGGCGAGTGAGCTTGTGTTTAGGACACGTTGCATGGCAGAGATTGTGTTGAATCAGGCAACTAGTTGGGGCCCAAAGGCGAGTTAGGAGTTCTTTTCCCACTTCACTGCAGTTCTATCTTTGATGGTTTCTGTATTGGGCGTGTATGAAGAAGTGAGTGATAGAGAGGGGCGTTGGCGTGGAGAGAAGGGCGTGGCAGCGCAAGAGAGAAAAAGGCATTATTACGATTGTGATGTCATGACTGTTGTGTGTTTGAGAGAGAGAGAGAGAGAGAGAGAGAGAGAGAGAGTGTGTGTGTGTGTGTGTGTGTGTGTGTGTGTGATACAGATGCTGTTGCATGTGTGGAAGAGGGGGAGAAAGAAACAGGTAGTGTGTGTATGTGTGTGTGTGTGGTGCGTGCGTGCGTGCGTGTGTGTGTGTGTGTGTGTGTTGATGTGAGGTGTGACTGGTTTACATGTACATATTTCTCTCACAGGTGAGAGGAGAGGAAGAGGTTTGTGTGGCAGACGGCCTTTAAAGCAACGGGGCAGAGGGTGATGGGTTGTCCTTGACCATCCTATTGTCCAGTCTAATATGACAGTACCAGAAATATTCCAGTTTACAGGACAGCCGGACCTCAGGGAGCAATGCCAGTTCACTATTAGGAGCTGTTTTTGACAGACACTCTGGTTCAACATTTTGTTGATCAACTTGTGTGATGGAAAGGCACTTTCCTTGCTGAATCGTTCAAATGAGAGGCCAGCAGGCAACGGCATGGTGTGCACAAAGCAGCAGGAAGGGCAAGATGTGCACAAGGCATGGAATCTGGAAGCTTGAAGGAGACTGTGTATGAATGTGCACAATGCCTATCTCACCCTGCCCTGTGTACAGACCAATGCTTCAGAGTGCACCACACCACCAAGCACTATCAACACTGCAGTGGGGCGCACACACACACACACACAACACACACACCTACCTCTGTAAATTCAGCTTTGTATATAATACATTTTTCTGTGCTGTGCATTTTATCCAACGTTTTTTTTTTTTCAAATCAGAGATTTTTCTTTGCAGAATCGAAAATGAAACGTAAAGCTGTGCTGACCATAATGCAAAACAAAAATGCGTGTGTTGAATTATAGACTGAATGTTTGTACAATTCTGACTTTATTATTATTTCTTTTTACAATTCAGGACTACTGTTCCCAAAAAGGTAGGGAAATATTTATTTTGATTTCCTATGTACTTTCTGATTGTATTCTTCTGGTTGTTTTTTTCAAAATCTTTGTTGCATGGGTTATGAATATTTTCTTGCAATATTTTCAATGCTAGAATTTGTTGTTAACCATTGCCCTCCACAGCCAAAAATAGCTTAGCAAATAAGGGGAAGCTACCAAACCAAAAATGGCACTGAAGGGGTTTTAACAAAAGGTATTCCTGATCATGCGTGTAAGTGGATCAGTCTTTGGCCGAGGTCCATACCTTGACGAATTTGTGCAGGAAAAGATAATGGTCGGAAAATGAGAGAGAGAGAGAGAGAGAGAGAGAGAGAGAGAGAGAGAGAGAGAGAGAGAGAGAGAGAGAGAGAGAGAGAGAGAATACACACACACAATGGACAGCAGTCCGAAAACCTCAGATTTAGGAAATATGCCTCTCCTCCCACCCTTTCACACCCCCTCCACCATATTTGGGGTCTGTTTTCTCAGAAGTGTTATAACAGATCTAACAAAAAGTGAGCTTTGTGGTGCTACGCATAAAACATGCGAAGAACAGATGGATCATTTATAACACAATCGGTTATTGTTGCCTCGTGTTGTTGCACAACGCATACTCTGCTTAAAGAAAATCTTACAGCACAATCGTCTAAGAGGCAGGTTGTGTTGGGTTGTGTCACGCTAAACACTGTGTACAGACGGTAGATGTTGGATGCCACAATCAAACACGAGGCCTGCTTGCTGAAACTTGTGGCTATGCTTGCTGTTTCTCAGATTCTGCAACAAGGCAACAGCCTAGGATTTCCATTGTGGCTGGATCGGAAAGACACAAATGTCCACTTTTCACTAGGCAAAAAGATGGGTTCTGTTCAAGCTTGATTCACATTGATGATAACCGTTAAGATACACAGTTTTTAAGTTAAGTTTTTAATCTAAACAAAACAAAACATCTTTATACGTGCGAATATTTCAGGAGCTGTTTTTTGTTCAAAACAACCGTTTTCTTTCTTGTTTTGTTAAACTCGTTTTATATTACGCGCAAAGACCATTGCCTTATGCATGTGAAAATATCAGCAGCTGAATCATTAAAAAAAAAAAAAAAAAAAAAAAAAAACGGGGAGTGGGGGGGGGGGGGGGGGGGGGAGGTATTTTGGACATACATGATTGTGGCTCTGAACAGATGTTTCACACGAAGTGTCTGTTCTGGTATGTAGGCTGATATTGCACTTAGTAGTTTTTGCCTGTATTGTTCTAAAGTGAGTAATACAAGAGTGTATAACTTTGCATGCCAGTCCGTCTAGGGTCATTACATTTTGCACCTCTGGATGCAAATGTTCAGCTCATAAAGATCGTTGTCTACTACTGCTTTATGTCAAGTAAGAGATACTACAACACTCAAGACGACATGAGTCACAACATCTTTTTTGTAGATCTGGATGGGTTTAAATGTATTTGTTATCGGAAGGTAATGTCTACATGTTCATGTGTCTGCACAGATTAAAAAAAAAACAAATGAAAGCTGAATTTTGAAAAGTAGTGCATGCTTCTGTTTAGATGAAGGATACTACACTTTGTAGCTGTTCATATTTGCTTGTTCTATATCTGAAGACTGCACACTATACGTTTACATGTGCTAATATTTTGGCAGAATCACTATATACAGTAACTTAAAACGTGCATTTGTTCAGGAAGGGTATGCTATATTTTAGCGTTTGGTTTCTATGTTGGTACACTTAAGAGCACTGCAGTTGTAACTATGGACGTCTTTTTCTTCACATAAACACACAATGCACTCTGATTGTCAAGTCAACATTTTCACGCAAGGAAGAATACAGTTTCTAACTTTAGTTGTCTTTTTATTCACATAAGAAAAACAACAGCTGGCAGCTTTTTTTCTCTCTTGAGGAAAGAAAGCCTACAAATTGTCATTTTCCGTCTGTGTCTGGTAATGAGGAAAAAAGTAACAAAGCCTAAACTTATCACTTTCTTCTTTGTTAGAGGAAGAAGTGCAATATACCTTTCTTAAGTCATGACACCACTATGTTTTTGATTTGTCAGTTTAGCGGTGTCTGACGCAAGTTACTTCCTGACCTCAATGATTGGAAAGCTGTATCTCCTCATCGGTCTTGTGGATCCTGTGGCCGGCAGCTTCTGGAAGCAGTTCCATATTGTTGTCAGCAGTGGCCCTGCTTTCCTTGGAGTTTCCAACGTCATCACAGCTATCATAGCGTTGGAGAGATGCTTCTGTGTGTTGAGTCCTTTGAAAGCTGCTAAGTTCTTCAGAACAAAGTAAGTGAGCTTGTTTGTAGCTTGGACGATGGTGCAACACTGAATGAGAATGTTGCCTTCTGATTATAAAATAGAGCTGTGTATACGAAGGTATCCAAACAGCTAATGAAGTACTTCAGGAAGCATGTAATATAGAACTCCTTACCACTGGACTTTACATAACGTACGACACAAAGATGAAAATGAAGCGTGAAGCGCTGAAATGCACTAAATATGATATCCTAGGAAAGTTGTTGGTGTCAGACAATGTACTAGTATTAGAGGGTGTCAAAGAAAATTGGTTTATGTTGGCAATGCATTGTGTCAAATATTATTTAACGAGAACACATATAGCCGTTTAGTGGCAGATGACTATGCCATTTCAAATTTTGTCAAATACGGACATATTTAATCCTATACCATACACTACGATTCATAACATTGCAATCTCTGTCTCTGTCTCTGCCTCTCTTTGTCTCTCTGTTTCTGTCTTTGTCTCTCTGTCTCTGTCTCTTTATTCTCTTCTCGTCCTTCTCTCTCTTCTCTCTCTCTCTCTCTCTCTCTCTGTCTCTGTCTCTCTCTCTCTCTCTCTCTCTCTCTCTCTCTCTCTCTCTCTCTCTCTCTCGACATCCGATGTGTGCAAACATGTTTCCTAGTCTCAGTTAAACGCTTTCATCGATTCAGAAAGACTGTGTAGGTTGTTCCATGATGCGAGGTGAGCTGGTATTATGACCTAATTCCTGTGCAACCACCTGCTGCACAACTGAGTTCAGTGACCATCACAGGTCCTGTCAGGCGATCCGTGACTCAAAACATTTGTGTGATGCCTGGAGAGCATTTCACAACGGTGTGGCTGACAATAGTCTGACTCAGTACCTTACAAAATAGAAACCACCCAATACAGTGGGGCACGCTGCCTTTGACGTAAGGGCTGGTGACTGCTGTGAATTCTCAACATCAGAATCAAATGGCGACATTTCAAACATAGCACGTGTGTGTGTGTGTGTGTGTGTGTGTGTGTGTGTGTGTGTGTGTGTGTGTGTGTGTGTGTGTAATTCATGTGCATGTAGGTTTGTTTAAAGAAGCAATTGAGTGAAAAATGGTCTGAGTATTTAAGACATTTTTATACTAAAATATGATCCAGTTTAGGAATGATGCAAAAAAAAAAAAAAAAAAAAAAAAAAAAAAAAAAAAAACGCTTCTTCGCTTATCTGATCAAAAGCAAAGAAAGCGAAACGCTTTCACTAAGAGTACAAAGACTGCTACAATACTGACAACGATAATCAACAGAAACACAAATCTGTTGTACCATTACTTTTTTTCAGATACATGGTAATGCTGATTGTGGGTGTGGCTGTGTACATTCTGGCAGCAAAGCACTCGGGCCTCCTCCTAAAATACCAGACAGTTCAAGTCACTGATCCTCTAACTAACATCTCCACCTATGTCAACCGACTAAGGCCTTTGTACCTGCGCCACAAAACGATCATCGACATCAGCTATCTCCACCTGGTCTCTGTTGTGTTCCCCTGCGTCTCCCTCATCCTTGTCGTCATCTGTACCTCTACCATTATTCTTCGTCTGAAAGTCGCCGCCACTTGGCGTCGTGGGGCAGTGTCGCAGATGACGTCATTGGAGAAACAGGAGCTGTCGATGACGCGAATGCTGGTAACAGTGTGTTGCGTCTACATTGTGTGCATGATTCCATCTGTGACCAGAGTGTTGCTCTTTAGTAGCTTGCCGGGTTTTCTGAGTTCTGGATATTTGTGCAATACGTATAAAGTTTCTACCGCTTTTGTTGGACTGTTTGAAGTGTTTAATGCTTCCATCAATTGTCCGATCTATCTGAAGCAGAGTTCTCAATATCGATCGACTCTCCGTCAGCTGTGCTGCAGAGGTAAGCAAGCGATGAAGAAGGAAGTGACTAGTCTTCACCGCCATCATCACCAAGAGAAACACTCACAGCAAACTCCAACGAACCCTTAATATTACCTGGGAGTAACAAAATACTGTCAATCAAAAGGAGTCTGGACACATATAAATGGAATTATCTTCTCATCAGAAAGAAACTTCAAGTGATAGTAGAAGTCTCAAATGTTGAAGTATAAAGAAAATCAAAAGCCTAAACACACATTAAAGTCAGAACTGTTTGGAATAGTTTAAACCCCAACAAATACACTTTTCGTCCGAACTGCTTAATACAACTTGCACAGTGAAATGTGAAAGGATCAAATGACCACATATTGAAACTTCTCAAAATAGAAGGCTCTGTCTGTCCCGAGTTTTCAAGAGCAAATTCAAGCATCAGTTTATCAATTACACATGCATATGCAAGCATCCCCTGAGGTTTACCTCAGTTTCTCTGAACGTGCTATACATAATGCACGAACGAAAATAAAGAAGTATACGTTACATAAGTGTTCGTGAATATACGTACGAATGATGAATGAGTATCAGAAGCAGTACTACCTTAGCACTGTGTGCATCTATTGGTTTCACTATGGCAGTGCAAGGTATTTCCTTTGTTCTTTATTCGTTGTTTCCAGTTATCTCTACCTTACTCAGACTTCATTCAATAATAATCATACTGTGTGTCGTGATACGTATACGTTGCAGAAACACAAAGGACAGACACCCACGTCACGAAATTAGCATGCATCCTTTTCCTGTTGAACAAATGGAATTCAGATAAGGAGTTCACTTCAAAGCAATCCACTGCTACAACCAGTCCGACATCTCCCGAAATCTCCAGACGGAAGTGAACCTTCTAAGTCCGATGAGAAAGAAAGAACGTAAGAAATGTATTGCTTTAACAGCAACATTGTCAGACACATTTGATAGTTTTGTGTTTGGACCGCATTTAATTTTTCCATTAAGTTTCGTTTTGGAGTTTTTGCATAATCCTGTTGAACAGAACTGATCCAGATCATCCGCTGTGCGGATCAACACAAAATTCCGTAGGCTTATTTAGGGTACATTCCATCCTTCGTCCAATATTCGTGAAAATCAGTGGTGTAGTTTTCACGTCCTCTTGCTTAAAGTCAGATAAACGAAAAGATGCAGGTGTAAACATACATTCCATAGCGAATGTAACTGTTCACAATTTGTTAGGTTCTCCCCCAGCCAAACCACATGGTGTTTATTTCCATCATGTAACAGGTCACTGTATTGTTTTGTTGTTGTTGTTGTTGTTGTTATTGTTGTGTGTGTGTGTGTGTGTGTGTGTGTGTGTGTGTGTGTGTGTGTGTGTGTGTGTTATTTGTTGTTGTTTTCTTTTCTCTACACATGCTTGCTGATGCCGTTTTATTTTCAAAAGGTAACGGCTTGCCTGCGTACGTATGTTTAGGTCACTTGCACGATTGACGAAGTGTTACTGGTCAAACTGAACCCCAAACGTCTGACTCGGCTGCCTGCTTTCGGCTGTGGCCTGCATCAGCCTGCTATCTATCAACACAAAGACTGGAGCCGTTTCTCGCCATGTATTGGGTCGTGATTATGCGTGCCATATCTCGCCATAATCCTGTGCAGAGCTGTTCAACAGGGCATGTGGAAGATGGGCATTGCATAGTGAAACCAAAGAAAGACAACGTGAAGCCTCTGGATGGATATGCATGTCATCCCTATAACTTGTAACTGAGCACAGAGAGAGAGAGAGAGAGAGAGGAGAGAGAGAGAGAGAGAGAGAGAGAGAGAGAGAGCAGTGGAGATCCAGGACTACTGAAGTGTCTGTCACCATACCTCCACAACTTGCAGTCTTGGAAACAAAGACCACATAAATGCACCATTCTAACATATGTGATGATTTGTGACAGTAAGTGTCAGCCAAAACGGCATATGTACCTGCTGGCCAAAAGATAAGAAAAGGTCAGGATCTTCTTGAAAACAAAATCCTCTCTTTAATTGCCCTGAGTATAGATATGTGCGATTAGACCATGACAATCAGCTCGCTTTGCATAATCACTGGTGAGGTGGTCTACATTCAAAATTGTGTTCAGTATTTTATGTTTTCTATGTAAGGCTTTTACCCTTTGTTTCTGAAGCTGCACTTTCCACTGTTCATTGAAGGGTTACCATGGACAGGGAGTCATGAGGGGCACTCAGTCCTACACTAGGGAAGCCTTCAAAGATTTGTTCATACTGCGGAGTGAAGTTTTTGTCCGCCAGGTTGCAGCTGCGTCCAGAGGAGCTCTGTGGTGTGGTGTGTGTGTGTGTGTCGCGCGCGCGCGCGCGCGGCGGTGTGTGTGTGTGTGTGTGTGTGTGTGTGTGTGTTCGCGCGCGCGCGTGTGTGTGTTCGCGCGTGTGGTGTGTGTGGGGGGGGGGGGGGGGGGGGGGGGGGGGGAGGTGGAGTTTGGCGGGGTGGGAGCAGGTGTGTTGAGTCATGATCCTCAGTCCTTGTTTACTACATCTGTGCCCAAATTTGGATATATTTAGGGACATACTACAGTGAACATTGCTAGTTCACCAGTATACTAATAGGAGCTGAGTCCTCACAAGTAAGAGTTAATGACTTTTACAAGGTTTAAAAACCAGAGTAATGTGGATCTCCTGATACAGTCCTGGTCTCTACACATCATCGTAATGTGGCTCTCTTCAACCAGGAGTAAATGGTTTCTAAAGATAATTCACGACAGTACTTACTTACAATGATGTGAAACTCTGTATACAAGTGTTGGGTTTATTCTAGTGACATCGTTCAAACACTCATAAAAAATGTACAGCCCTTTTTTTTTTTTTTTTTTTTAAATAAAACAATAGATTTTTTTAAGCGCCAAATCAGGGCACAATGCCACATGCTTTCAAGATCTAAGTCTGAACGCAATGTTGTAAGTGTGCAAGTTTGTTTCACACGGCGTGACCATTAAAGCTGTGCTATAACGTTACTACAGTTGCCTTTAGAATATTTTGTCACACTACTGTTTATGACATGGGTAATCATCGTGCGGTAGGTGGCTATGAAAAGGGGGATTGGGGTAGGGTGGTTTGTGTCTTATCTGCGGAACCAAAGAGGGAGATTCAGTTTCTCATCGGTGTTTCTGCCTCCTTGCCCATGGCTACAGGCAGTCCCTAACAGAGCGCTGACCAAAACATCAAGTCTGACAGGAATCGATGTGACGGAAGATAAGGTGGAAGATCTGTTGGCATAATGTCACAGCTGCAGACCTTCACCCAGCTCAGCCGTCCTTTCAACAACCTATCCCTTACTGAACTCAGTCACAAAAACACAAACAAAATCAAGATATAAACAAAGTCACGCTACAAACAGCATCATGGTACAAACAAAATCAGGCTATCAACAAAGTCAGCCTGCCAACAAAATCAGACGACAAGCTAGATCTTACAATAACCACCATCCTCTGTGTATCAAGACCACTACATGGCAAACACAAAATGCTGTCCATCAAACACAATCACCCCCTTTTTTGCCCAACAACAAGATCCACCCCAATTCGACCCCCCCCCCCCCCCCCCACCACCACCACCCATCGCCACCATTTAACCCCAACTACAATGTTCAATTTTGTGAGACACTAACACCTGTGGGTTCTGGGTGACCTCCGGTGTCAGCAAGTCACATGTTTTGTGTGTTTTGTGGAATATTTATAACAAGGGAATACGTGAATGTTCTAAATTAGTGAATAGTTTCGCTTGTTTCCTGCAGTGGCAGGTATACATTTGTCCTATTTCCATGTAAACGCCATCTAAATTATAGCTGGAGGAAAATCAAGCCTGCAACACCAGCTTGGTGCAAGGGACAAAATGGCCGTTGTCCAATGTCCCCAATAGCGCCCAGTGGACCCAATGTACCCGATGTCGCCAGTGGACCCAATGTACCCAATATCGTCCAGTGGACCCAATGTACCCAATATCGCCCAGTGGACCCAATGTACCCATGTCTCCAGTGGACCCAATGTCCCAATATGCCCAGTGGACCCAATGTACCCAATCGTCGTGGACCCAGTGACCCAATGTCGCCCAGTGGACCCAATGTACCCAATATCGCTCAGTGGACCATGTGACCCAATGTCGCCCAGTGGACCTAATGTACCCAATGTCGCCGCAGTGACCAATGTGCCCAATATCGCCCAGTGGACCAATGTACATGACTGTGACATGTTTGCGCTGTACAATCCCTTCCCACCTTCCATGACAGCTGTGGCTACACGCCATAATTACGATTTTGCTTTAAATCCATATATAATCCATGTAAGCGTCTTTGAGGCCAGCTTATTTTGAGCCAGCATTTGATATTAAACTGAAAATTAATCAAAAGAACCCCCCCCCCCCATTTCCGCCTTACTCACTCATGACACTATCTTTGTGCTAACTGGTGTACCCTTAATAGTCCCATGCTTTCATTTATATTTAATCTGCTTGGAACCACTGCATGTACCTGATTAGCACAGTAAAAGAAAATAAGGTAAATCAACTTTCAAGCACAATTAAAAAAAATCAAAACAATACAGTTGTGCCTGTCTATGCATATTCCACTCCTTAAGCAATGCCTTGGCGCATTGATTTTTTGGTGTGCGGCCTGTATAGCAGCGAAAGCTGTGTTCAGGAGGGGAACGATTCGGTACACATAGAAAAATGTGACAGATTATACAAGGCAGCAACACTGAGGAATACCACAGCTAGAGAGATTTTATTTCAGGGCACATGTGTCTCTTCTGGACAAAAATCACTTTACTTTCAGAGAACAGACGGGGAGTGGGAGGGAGAACGAAGCCCTCCACAAAACTGTGGGTGAAGAATATTTCTGTGGCCGGCTTAAAAAAAAAAAAGGTGGGGAGATATCTCTGGATTAGGTTACAAGCTGGTATACACCGTGATGGTCGGCTAAATCAAGTTGAAACTGGCCACAGATTTCCGTTCATTACTCTCCCTAGCAAAGCTCTGCTGTCAGTTTAAAACTGAGTGTTTTCACTGCAGGTATCAGTCATCTACAAAAAACTAAAACAAAACACGATCATATGCAATGAATTCCAGCCGGAAAACTACGTGGCCGGTAATTGTGAGAACGAAGTGGTGTGCAAGAGCTGCCGGCAGTCAGGACACAAGATGACTGACTGTCAATTGTAGTGAAACTAACAGCAGAGAGAGAGAGAGAGAGAGAGAGAGAGAGAGAGAGAGAGAGAGAGAGAGAGAGAGAGAGCAGTCCATTTTGAGTGGCTCCTCTAACAACACAGGGAGAATGGATGCTGAATCAGAAAGATGGAACCACCGCAGCAGGCCACCCACCACAATTAGGATTTTCTACAAATTGCTAGATAATTCATGTAATTATTTTGAGGCCTAGCATACGTTAAGCTACCATTTGATATGAAGTGATGGTTGATCAGCGGAACAACCCCCCCCCCCCCCCCCCAACGATCATTTCACTTGTTTGGGGGGATTTCCTCGGATGACATCATATAGAATCTTCAAATACACGGCCTTCCTGTTAACTGACGTCACAGTTCAGGCCTCCGCACTCACCTATGACCCTATATTCGCGCCAGGTGGTATTACTCAAACAGTCCTATCCCTTTGATTTTAATCTGTCTGCTTGGAACCACCTGACTTGTGCCTTGATGGCCATATGAAAGACAACGAGGAGAATCATCTTTCAGACATTTAAAAATTCTCGAAAGAACATAATTGCGCCAGTCTATAAATACTCGACTTCTGAAGTCAAGCCTTGGCGCATCAATGTTTTGGTGTGCAGCCACACAAATAAAAAGGGAGGGAAAGCGAACAGTGCCACCAAGCCGACACAGCATTCCACAAGATGGCAGAGCGCAGGGGACAAAGGGAAGGAGGGAAAGAAACAAATCGCCCTCTGATGATCATCCAGCTAAACAGCCAACAATAATGCCCAGTGGGGACAAGGGAAGGGGGGATGAAGAACTAGGCCTAGGGCTGCCAGCAGAAAGTGGAATCTGATACATGCACTCGGCGACCGAACTTACTCACCCCTCCGACTTTTGGCTTTGTGTTACAGACTAACAATTATGACACTCTGATTCGTAAACGCCTTGTGTTATGAGGAATAACAGGACACACACACACACACACACACACACACACACACACACACACACACACACACACCACACACACACACGCACACACACACACACACACACACACACACACACAGATATTATATATATAATATATATATATATATATATATATATATATATAGGTACACTTAATGCGCGTGGCTTTAAAAGTAAGTGTACAAGAAGAACACCATCTAATTTTGTCACAAACCCAAACTAGACATCTTATGCCTACAGGAAACATATGTAGCAGAAGATATAATACAGGAAATCAATGCACAGTGGATGGGAAAAGCAAGTTATAGTCCATACACAAAAAGAAATAATGGACTTCAGAATTTTCATAAATGATACACAAATGCAATCAGAACTCATCTAAGGAACAGGTCGAATGCTGGTGATATATTGGAAAACAATAATAATGTCATAAGTAATTGCTATGTGCATAAACCAACCGATAAAAAAATTTCTAGCTAATTGCTACGTGTATAACTCAACAAATGATAAACTATCATTTTTTTATTAGCTTAGCAGAATACTGCAATGTATTACAAGATAATGATCATCTGTAACTACTGAAGATAGATACAGCTGTAAACGCACGCAATATTTTAATAGCACACACCACACACACACACACACACACACACACACACACACACACACACACACACACACACACACACGCATGCACGCATGCACACACGAACACACGCACACACATAGACCTGTTGTGCCATGCTAGTTTGAAACACGTCAGAAGTACGATTGTGAAGGGATCACACAACTATGCATGTTGACTTCTAACACTTACACACCAGTTTACAAGATACTATCACATAACCAAGGCTTTTAAAGGGGGGGGGGGGGGGGGGCTTCCGTGATCTTCCTTTCCCATCACAATATTCCCAGTACTGCAAATATATATGTTAGCCATCATTTTCTCACAAAAGAAAACATAATAAATATGTATCATTTGTTTGCTTTTTCATACAAAAAAAATGCATGGAGATTCTTGACCGGATCCCCAACAGAGGTCACAGACAGACCCAGACTTTGTCACACACAGTGTACTTCCAAGGAATGTAGTCTTGGACAACAGTGAAGGGTTGCATTCCTCAACAGTTTACCATTCCTATCCAGGTCCAACGTTTCAGCCTACAACAGAAGCAGGGACTCAATCATACACACTGACAATTTATTGTTGTTGTTCAAGGCACCACTTTCAGACTCCAACACCGCCTTGATGCAAACTTAATCAAATCAGGTACCGTGTAGCAGCTTTCATAAAGGCCACGCACTTCTTTATGAATTAACGCCCTTGCTTCTTTCTTCTTATCCCCCCCTCCCATTTCCCCACATCGTTTACTGTAAGGCAATACACCTTGGGAGAGCCTCTTATTTGAAACCAGTTATTGCCGTTTGGTCACCCAGCAGCCAACAAACCTGTCCAGGCAGAACGGAAATGTAAATGTTCTTAGATCCTGCAATCAGTGCAATAAAAAAAAAGATATTTAACATACTACGTCTTTGCTGGCTGACACAGAAAATGCTCCATCAAGCTGAACAGAAGAGAGAGACTAGTGACAAGCTGAACAGAAGAGAGAGACTAGTGACAAGCTGAACAGAAGTGAGAAACTTGTCACAAGCTAAACAGAAAAAAGAGAGATTTGTCACAAACTCAAAAGAAGAAAAAGACTTGTCACAAACTCAACAGAAAGAGGAACCTTGTCACAAACTCAACAGAAGAGAGAGGCTTGTGAAAAGTAAAACAAAAAATAAAGAGAGAGAGAGAGAGAGAGAGAGAGAGAGAGAGAGAGAGAGAGAGAATTGTCACATGCTCAGAAGAGGAGAGACAGTGACTTTTCACAAACTTAACAGAAGAGAGAGAGAAACTTGTCACAAGCTCAACAGAAGAAAAAGACTTGCCACAAGCCCAACAGGACAGAGAGAGAGAGAGAGAGAGAGAGAGAGAGAGAGAGAGAGAGAGAGAGAGAGACAGACAGACAGACAGACAGACAGACAGACAGACAGACAGACAGACAGAGACAGAGAGAGAGAGAGAGGGAGAAAGAGAGAGTTGCCACAGACAACAGCCCAATGCTATACGTCTGGCAGAGTCAGAAGAGTTGAACAGATCAAGGGAAGAGACCAGACCGAGTGCGGTCTACAGTTCCTGTTTCCTTTTTTGTTTCTATCCTCTGCTACTCTTCACTTGTTTTCATGTAGTTCCATGATGCATGTTCTTCAATGATGACATTTTACAGACGGCCCATGTCCTTCATAAGAGGCTACATCAGACATTACATTGTGATGGAAGCACACACACATACACGCGCACGCGAGCTCAGAGAGAGAGAGAGAGAGAGAGAGAGAGAGAGAGAGAGAGAGAGAGAGAGAGAGAGAGAGAGAGAGAGAGAGCATTTGTGTCGTGGGACGCAAGTGAAGGATGCGAGCTCACTTATGGCATCTTGCAGTCATTCGATGTGTGTGTGTGTGTGTGTGTGTGTGTGTTTGTTTGTTTGTTTAGTTTTACGTCTTTTCACATGGCGTGTTTTTAGACGATTATGATATTTGTAAATGATATACATCAAGATGACATTGATATTATTATACAAATGAAAACATAATTAAAAATAAAGCTTAAATCAGTGAACATGAACAACATAAACAATGTTTGCTTCAAACATACTGAAATCTCATACTAATGTACCGATAGGACTGCGAAGTAAATATTTTGATACATTAACCAAAAATGAATGATTTGAAGTTAGAGTCTTAAAATCATCAATTGTAGGATTATTTGGTAACTGAAAATTGGGTAAGTACTGCCGCATAGTGGGACAATTAAATAGTACATGAAATGTCAAAAGCTTTTCCCCACATATACATTTTGCAGTATCAACATATTTACATTTTAATGAATTATATTTAAGTCTAAAACACAAACTGGAAATTTCCCTTGGGAAAACATTCACAAAAGACATGCTGTAAGAGGTGTGCCGATTTACATTATAACCCACACGAGCTTTGGTGTCTTTTTCTAAAAGATTATAGCATTCTTTTACAGACAAAGGAATATGAATGTGTGTGTGTGTGTGTGTGTGTGTGTGTGTGTGTGTGTGTGTGTGTGTGTGTGTGTGTGTGTGTGTGTGTGTGTGTGTGTGTGTTGTATGCCGTTTCTTCTTCTTCTTCTTCTTCTTCTTCTTCTTCTTCTTCTTCTTCTTCTTCATCATCATCATCATCATCATCATCATCATCATCATCATCATCTTCTTCTTCTTCTTCTTTTTCTTCTTCTTCTTCTTCTTCTTTCTTCTTCTTCTTCTTCTTCTTCTTCTTCTTCTTCTTCTTCTTCTCCTTCATCATCATCATCATCATCATCATCAATCATCATCATCATCATCATCATCTTCTTCTTCTTCTTTTTCTTCTTCTTCTTCTTCTTTTCTTCTTCTTCTTCTTCTTCTTCTTCTTCTTCTTCTTCTTCTTCTTCTTCTAAGCCGTGTTCCCTGTTACCGTCCTTGCTGAGGAGGATGGCAAAAGCAGATGAAGAAAACAAAAACAAACAAATATAAAAAAGCAAAATCAACAACAGCAACTGCCGATTTTGTTACTCTTTGTGCTGTTTTCTGTGTTGTGCCAGTTTTTTTTTCCCCCTGCATACCTCCTCTCCTCCACCTCCTCCCTTGAACAGTAAACCAGATGGATTGCACCCCCACCCCCCACCCTCGCATCTGTTCATCCCCCTTCCTTCCTCCCCTGTATCCTTTTCTCCTCCCCCTCTTCTTTAGGAGCATTCGTCACCTCCTGATCTGGTCACAACAAATCCAATCCATGTTCAGAGACAAACAAACACACAAAAAGGTGGATCATGGATGTCAGTCGCTGACCTGATTTCGGGAAAACATCAACAGCAAAAAAAAAAAACAAAAA
Organism: Conus canariensis; assembly: GCA_033310375.1. Classification (NCBI taxonomy): domain Eukaryota; kingdom Metazoa; phylum Mollusca; class Gastropoda; order Neogastropoda; family Conidae; genus Conus; species Conus canariensis. Next base: position 74,105,972 of record CM065725.1, read on the forward strand.
AAAAAAACCTGTCCCTTAGCCGTTCATTCGTTCATTTGGTTATTTCTTCGGTCTTCTTTTTCTCCCGGCTTCTTTCTTGAAAGCCTGTCTGCCACATTTCCTATGGCAGGAGGTTCTTCTTCTCTGCCTTTCTCAAACTGT
>CM065725.1:74123612-74126112 GCA_033310375.1 Conus canariensis
AGCCCCAGAATTATTCTCCCTGAACACAACCCCGAGCCCATTAAAGGCCGGGTCTCTCCTGTGTCTGCGCTCTCTGCTGGGGGAACAACAGGGACAAGACAATGACAATGAGCACACATAACTAAACAAAAAGATGATAAAATTCAGGTATATTGCTGAATGTTATAGAACATCTAGATGTATGAGGATATCTACTACAGACATTTGAAATCTTTCATTCAGATGGTGTATTGTCTTGCTTCAAATTAACAACTTCCTTTCCTGCTACCATATATTTTGTTTCTCCCTCTCTCTCTCTCTCTCTCTCTCTCTCTCTCTCTCTCTCTCTCTCTCTCTGTATCTGTCTGTCCGTCCGTCCGTCCTCGGTAGCTTCCCTTGCTTGGCAGCTAGCCAGACGCTCTTTTCACATCGGCAAACTATTGCAGTGTTTTCTAAAAAGATTTCCGTCAACATGCCTGTACAGGGACTCCCGTCTACCTCAGAACTGGTGTTGAACGCAGCGCTTCGTGAAATGGCGGTTCCCACTTTCAACATTGAAGGCCAGGGCAACCAGACGGTCATCGTTCTCAGACTGACGACTAGCGGCCAACCCCCTGACACCCCAGTTCAACATCACTGCACTGTGTATCGTCAGAAATGCCCGTCTCAGGTGAACCGAGACAAATAAAGAGCAGAAACACTCAGACTGGATAAAGATAAAAAGGCAAGTGAACCTTCGCATACATCGTCCCCTTCTGGTTTAGTTTTGCCCACCCCGCCCACTTTGTTTTATGCTACCGACAACGCCAGCAATGGTGAAGCTGTTTGTGTGGACATATTTTCATATGAAAAACATTCTCCCACCCCATCGGGTATATTTCCTAGTGACACTTGTCATGATAGAGAGCAGACTGGTACGACAACTTGTAACGCAGAAGCCCAAGCAGCGACAGTCCTTCATGGCGAACAACGAGACTCCAACAAACCTTTCAGTGCGGAAGTGTGTGAGGCAGAGAGGGGCTTACAGGAAAACGTGGATAAGTGCATGACAGATTCCGAGGGTACGTGCCATCAAGGTTGTGAACCAGGCGCATCGCAGCAAACAACACAGCCCTGAAACATTGGCTTGGAATCCCTGGCATGTCTTGAAGAGAGGACAAAAAGACTGGACAATCTTCTTCATGCGTTGAGGGAGGACCGGTAGGCCAAACCTTCTTCGGGTGTATCGTAACTCTTAAAGACTGTGGCGTCAAATACCGTGTTTGTAACGATACCGCCATTGTTATAATTCTGACATTCTGTTCAACATTCTTCCATGATATGGCTTCCCTATCATGATGATTTTTTGTGTGATAGTCGGCTTAATTGTTTTCTCACTGCGTTTATTTCGAAATATTCATTGCACGGTTCCACTCCCCTCAACCCTTTTTGTGTATGGGCTAAACGCTTAATCACAAGAAACCGTTCGCAATCTCTCTCTCTCTCTCTCTCTCTCTCTCTCTCTCTCTCTCTCTCTCTCTCTCTCTCTCACACACACACACACACACACACACACACACACACACACACACACTATCTCTCTCTCTCTCTCTCTCTCTCTCTCTCTCTCTCTCTCTCTCTGATCAATTAGCCTTCATTGATCTTTTAATTTAAATAACTTCGCACATAATATACGTTCCATTTTCTTTTGTATTTTTGATTACGTGTCTGTTGATTTTTTGACTCATTGTTGACTTGTTACTAAATTGTTTGGTATTACAATATCCCTTGTTGGATTTGGTATTACTTTTTTCTTGCAATTTATATTCCTGCTTTGCTATTGCGTCAAGATGTTGCGAACGAAAGAAGTCTGGCCATCTGCAGATGGCCTTAAGGTTGGATTTCTGAACATTAACAGTTTGATTAATAAGTTATGCAACGTGTCTCGTGTTTTATATAATCATGGTAATTGTTTCCATTTATTTGGTTTTGCGGAAACAAGATTAACACACCATATTTCTGACACAGAATTAATTTTACCTGGTTATAACTTTGTTCGAAATGACCCTTCCAGACCAAGAGAAACAGGTTTACTTGTTTATGTTCACGAATCTATTAAATTTAATCGAGCCGCTTCGCTCGAAAAATATCATATAGAATCACTATGGATAGAGTTACAGTTTAAAACTTCCAAACCGATTCTCTTAGGCTTTATTTACAGAAACCCAGCAGAACATGCTGACTGGATAGATAACTTTACTCTAATGATGGAGGAGGCGTCCTTACTCTCAAACCAAATTATTCTACTGGGTGATTTTAACATTGATCTTTTGAAAGCGAACAAATCCTGGATTCAAACCTACACTTCTTTTAATCTGACTCAGTTAATCGATAAGCCAACACGAATCACTGCTACTTCCCAAACTCTCATTGACCATGTTTACACATCTTCTGTACGTACCATAATAGAAATATGTTCACCAGTTTTTGGATGCAGCGATCACTCCCCTGTCTGTTTTACTTGGTCTAAACGAGGCGTTAA
>CM065725.1:74131112-74148612 GCA_033310375.1 Conus canariensis
CATGTCGTTTACTGGTCTGTTTTAAGACAGTATTCAGAAACAAAATGAACAAAGGATTGTGGTATATCTGCAACAAAATATGAACAAAGGACAAAGTATCACGGAATTGCTTTCGCAGGCAAGGATTCTTCCTTTTTCGTATGTTGAAATCCGTTCTCTTCTAGTTCTTTTTTTTTCTAGACAATATTCCTGCCTTTAGCTAACGTTCCTTCCTGACTGACCCGGTCTAATTACACACCCCTGCAATTTGCTGTGTGGTATTTCCCCCTCTTGTGTCTTCTACCGTATGCTCGTATGCTCCCGGCTGTAAACTTTTAAAAGTTGTCTTTTCTTTTTTTCTTTAGAAATGGCGAAGAGAAGTATTTTGATCAGAAAAGGAGAAACCGCTGGGCGGGTGTTGAACAATGGCATTAAGGAACGATTGATGCGCCTGACACCGGGAGCGGAAATTGATAAAATGTCGATTCAGGGGCAGGTCACAAAAGGAATTTGAGACGAGCCGGTCATGACAGTAATGTCCCTTGTCTAAGGTATGACGTCAGAATGAGCTGCAGTGTGATGTAAATTCTAAAGGAAAAAAAATTGTGTTTTTGATAGTTTGATTTTTTTTTTTTAATTTTGAGCTGTTTAGTTGGCTAAAATTGCTCTCTCTCTCTCTCTCTCTCTCTCTCTCTCTCTCTCTCTCTCTCTCTCTCTCTCTCTGTATAGATAGATTGATAGAAAGATATATATATATATATATATATATATAATTATATATAGGTAGATAGATAGATAGGTAGATAAATGTGTGTGTGTGTGTGTGTGTGTGTGTGTGTGTGTGTGTGTGTGTGTGTGTGTGTGTTTCTTTCACTGTCTGTGTGTCTGTGTGTCTGCCTGATGTTTGTGTCGTTTTGTCGCCATTTGCGCGTCTCTTTCTATCCTTTGTTGTCAATCAAAGAGATTTATTCCGTTTATAAGTTATGAATACTTGGTTAAACTTCAAACACAGATGTTCCTATTATAAAAGAGATGAAAAAGGAGTGACATCCAACGGTTCTGAGACCAACGAGATCTCTAGAGGAACGCTGAGTAGTCTGTATTTCAATGACATGGTGCCAACTAATGTGCGTCGGTGAAGCACTCAAGTCTGAAATGTCAACATGGCATAAATAATACTATAAAATATGATTCAAAATTTCAGCATCCGTACAGCGTCTCCTTCAGTGAGTTGGCTAATACCGACACGATATTAGGATGTTCCCAGAGATGACTACCATGGGTTTAGAAACGTCAGGACGAGCATATGTGTGACTGTTTATGGGGAGGCCACAGAAAGGGCTTAGAAGAGAAGACGACAATAACGGCAACTGACAAAACAACAACAACTAGAATAACAATAAGAATAATAAAGCTTGTGATTTACAGCTCGATTTTAAGAAAGTATATCTAAATGAAATGTGAACAGAAGACAGTGGTATGTCTGCAACCAAATACCAACAAGGAACGATGATAATCATAGCTACGCCTCTATATACAAAGAATGGGAGACTAATAATGTGAATATTGCTCCTCCTTCAGTTGTTGTTTTTTTTCGTATGTTAAAATCCACTCTTTCAGTTTTTTTGTTTTGTTTTGTTTTTTCCCCGTCAGCTTCTTATTTCATTTTCTGAACTTTTCTCCAGACTGCCTATCTCTGATTACTCACCCCTGTAACTTTTTGTGTCTTATTTTCCGCAACTCCTGTGTCTCCAACCATGTGTGAGCGTGTGTTCCCTTCTTTTTGCTCTCTTGCCCATATTTTTTCCTCTCCCAGCACAACACTTTCAAAGCTTTTCCTGTCTTTTTCTTTAGCAAAGGCGAAGAGCACTTTCTGGAACGGAAAAGGAGAAACCGCTGGGCTGAAGTTGGACAATAGTTTTAAGGAACGATTGATGTGTCTAGCACGGGGAGCGGAAATTGATAAAATGTCGATTCAGGGCACCACAAGAAATCGAGACGAACCGACCATGACAGTAATGCCCCCTTTCTGAAGTATGACGTCAGAATCTGTTGCCGTGTGATTGCACCTCGAGAGAAAATAAAGGTGTTTTTGTTTCCTTGCTTTCGGTCTAAGTACAGTCGGTTGAAAATCTCTCTCTCTCTCTCTCTCTCTCTCTCTCTCTCTCTGCAGTAGTATGGCTAGAGGTAAAAAGAAAAGAAGAAGAGAGGGGGAAAAAGTGGACACACACTGACAAAGAGTCACAGACGGGAAAGGGAGAAAACAAAACACAAGGATATGGATCCGAGGTAGGAAATGCGTCACAGTAGGTGTAGCTGGCATCCTAAATAGGGGGTAGACGTCAGTCGGATTGGCGATTTGTTATAAACGGATACTTAAGATTTCCATGCACATGCTATTTTTTAGTATAAATTCCTAATATTTTGATTTTCCTTTTACTACCAAAAAACGAGACAAAAAAGATGAAAGTTCCATGAAGCCATTCTTCATTCGTTTCTGACCTTAGGTGTTTTTTTGTTGTTGTTTTTGTTTTTGTTGTTGTTGTTGCTGCTTTATTTTATTTTTTTTGTTGAGGGGTTCAGATTAAAAGAAACAGACTTCTTTAATGTGAATACCATGTGCGTAAAACTTTATGAACCCTACAAGTCAGATATAAGGATATATCAAATTGGACTGGTAATTTATCAATTACTTCTGGTATAATCTCATTCGAGCTAGAAATATCCATCCCTATGAAAATCGCATCTCACAAAGCAAAATTTCGATTCGAAATCAGCTTTTCTGTTGCTAAATCAAGCATTAAATATGCCATTAGTACAATATCATCTTGTCTTTCAATCCACAGATGACAAGCGACTTATTTTGTGGTGGATGGTCACGAAACGGGGTGTGAACGTGGGCACACACACACACACACACACACACACACACGCGCGCGCGCGCGCGCGCGCGCACGCACGCACGCACGCACGCACGCACGCACGCACACACACTTACACACGCACGCACGCAAGCACGCACAGAAGCGCGCGCACGCGCGCGCGCGCGACAGAGAGAGAGAGAGAGAGAGAGAGAGAGAGAGAGAGAGAGAGAGAGAGAGAGAGAGAGAGAGAGAGGTTCAGAAGGTGGAGAAAATGAATAGACTGAAAATCAATAGTGCCCTCTTCTTTGCATAGGAAGACATTTCTGTGATGTCATTGTTCTTTGTAAAAATATCTCTTCTTCTTCTTCTCCTCCTCCTCCTTCTTCTTCTTCTTCTTGCTGTTGTTGTATTTATTGTTGCTCTTTATAATTTTGTTGTTGCTGTTGTTGTCGGTATTGTTGTCGTTGTTGTTGAAGTCATGTTGTTGTATTGTCGTCGTCTTTGTCATCTCATCTTCTGAGCCCTCTCTGTGCCTCCTCCATACGGTCACATGCGTGTAAGTTTGTCCCACCGCAACCCAAGCAATGGTAATCACGTGTTGTCACATCACGCTGCATTTGTTGTATCGTTTTTTGTTTTTATTGTTTGTTTGTTGTTTTTTGTTGTTGTTGTTTTTCCGGTAACTTCTAGCTGACAAGTCACTATCTCGACAAATCAGGTGTGCATTCTGATAGATACCAGCGGGTAAGGTATGCCCTCACCACTGTTCATGATTTATTAGTCTGACGACTGTTCGTACGACAAACTGCCACCCTGGTGTTCTGAGAGAGGAGAGAGAGAGAGAGAGAGAGAGAGAGAGAGAGAGAGAAAACAAAACGAAAAGAAACAAAACGAAATGTTATTCAACTAGGGTAGTGAGATAAGCAATATACATGCTTTTTTCCACTCAGCCCTGGGGCAAAAGGAAGAAGTAATTCATAGCAAATAAAGGTAAATATATAAGAAGAACAAGAACAAACAAACCAAGAAATAGCATGATAAAACAAAGTTCAATGCAATAAACTGCTGTCAACACCACTGTCAAACGAACGCAGTGGGAAAAATGTGGACATAGGGTAAACGGGGAAAGGCAGGGGAAGGAATCGGGCGTAGGGGGGTGGTGGGGATGGGATCGGGGGGGGGGGGGGGGGGTGTCGAGGGGGGGATGAAGGGAAGGGCAGCATACAGCAATCATACACAATATATGTTACATAAAGGACATTAACTTAAAACAGAAAGAAGGGGACGGGTGGTGGAAGTAGTAGTCGCATGTGTACATAATTATATGCATGCATATATCTACAGACAAACATAGAAAACACAAGATAATAGAACTAATGTTGCTTGATAAAGATAAAATATTCATACAGTTGCCGTTGACGTACTATGTTTTATTGCTTGAAATAACGACTTTTTATATGCTACCTTAAAAGAATCAACGCTACTTTTTTGTTTGATATTTATTGGTGGAGAGTTCCACAGCGTTCCTTCTGAATAAACAAGGCTAGTTTTGAATAGATCAATTCTGGGTTTTCGGATTAGTATGTTATTGGTGTGTCTTGACTGATTTAATGGACATTTTGCAGTTAGTGTCAAAGGTGCAAAACCGTTCATAATTCTATACTTCATAATTGCTTTATTGTACTGGAGTTTGTGTGTTAAAGGTAGAATATTTAATTTGATATAGTCTTGTGGTGTTAATGACGATGATTTTATAAGTATAGCCTTCAGAGCACGCTTGTGGACTCTATGTAAATATTTGAGTGTATTAACACAACAAGAATCTTAAAGAATTGAGGCATAATCGATAGAGGACTGGATATGTGCGTGGTAAAAAAATGTTTACGCGCGTTTATATATATATATATATTATTTTTTTTTTTTTTTAACCTGAAAGACTTTTTGAGATACACGTTTGCTTAAACCCATAATATAAGGTGACCAAGAGAGATTATTGTCCAAGGTGACTCCTAAAACTTTATAAGTGTTGACTTCATCGAGCTGCTTGTCGCCGATGTATATAGAAGGCATACCAGAAGTTAAATTTCGTCTTTTTTGACGTGAAGTTATGACCATATTCGTTGGTTTTTGTTCATTGAGGGACGTGTGATTGAGTTCAAACCAGCTAACCAATTGATCAACATTCTCTTGCAATTTCATTGATAGCTCATTTAGGTCAGAATGGTCAGAGTGGATAGATGTATCATCTGCAAAGATTTCATAAAAGCTTTTGATATGTAGGGGAAGGTCATTAATATAGAGTTTTAAAAAAAAAAAGAAAGAAAAGGACCGAGAACTGAACCTTGTGGTACACCAAAGCTTTGCGGTGCAAAAGCCGATAACTTGTTGCCTATCAAAACAGATTGTTTACGATTAGTAAGAAACGATCTTACGAAAGAAAGGACTTGACTGGAAATTTTATAGACAGCTAATTGTTTCAGAAGTAATTTGTGATCAATAACATCAAATGCTTTTGCAAAGTCAATGAAAAGAACACCAGTGAATTTCAAATCATCTATATTTGCTAATCATTGATCCACGAGATTTGTTAGTGCTGTGTCGCAAGAGTAGTTGACTCTAAATCCAGACTGGTTGGGATGCAGCAGGTCGTGTTTTGAAATATGAGACACGAAGTATTTATTAATATGCTTTTCTAGTGGTTTGGAGGTAAGAGATAAAAGTGAAATGGGTCTATAATTTGAAGGATTAGTTTTATCTCCGGATTTAAAAAGTGGTATTACTTTGGCTTGTTTGAGAATTTTAGGAAAATAACTTTTACCAATACAAAAATTATACAAATAGGTCAATGTGTCAGTAATGAAAGGAACACTTAGTGTAAGTATTTTTTCCATCCAGATCGTCAAGGCCACGAGTACCTGTCTGTTTCATATGTACAAGATGAAATTAAACATCATAAATCATTACTGGAGGAACAATGCATTCAGATTTGATAGTTTTGGATTCACAAAACTCTTTCAGCATTTTTAAGTCATTCATATCAGATCTATCTTTCTTAACTATTTGATCGGCAATGTTAGAAAACAAAAATGATTATCTAAACTATCACTAGAAATATCAGGCGGAATTGTAGTAGTTTTGTCAGAATTTTTGCGTAAGAAGATTTATGGCCTTCCAAATATGTTTTGAGTTATTTTTAGAGCCATTACAAACTAAGTTTCTAAAATATTTCTTCTTTGAAATACGCGAGAGAGAGAGAGAGAGAGAGAGAGAGAGAGAGAGAGAGAGAGAGAGAGAGGGAGAGAGAGAGAGGAGAGAGAGAGAGAGAGAGAGAGAGAGAGAGAGGGGAGATCTTATTCATAAACGCTATAGCCCCTTGGGATGGGGGTGGGGGTGGGGGTGGGGCACATGGAAAAGATATATAAAGTCTCAAGAATTGTTACCTATCTATGTTAAATACAGACTTCTTCTCTTGAATGCTTTATTCAAATAGAAACATTTACTGCTGAACAATATTATCATTTGTTGACGACATTAACATAGCATGTTTAAACAAGCAAGATAGTTTGAAATATCTAGGTGGAATAAATAGTTCTTTGAGATCAAGTTCTGGGCAATGAGTACAAAATGAAATTCATCTTCTCCTGACGCGCCACATAATGGACAAAGAAGATGATTCCTTGGCTGTCATCTTCTCCTGACGCGCCACATAATGGACAAAGAAGATGATTCCTTGGCTGTCATCTTCTCCTGACGCGCCACATAATGGACAAAGAAGATGATTCCTTGGCTGTCTGTAGCGCAAATGATGAACAGATATGTCAGAAATACCAAAACGAAATTTTGTCATCACATGTTTCCATTCTCTATTAATAACGATTGACATGGAAGGAGAGAGAGAGAATGCGAATGCGAATGCGAAGAAGGAGAGAGAGAGAGAGAGAGAGAGAGAGAGAGAGAGAGAGAGAGAGAGAGAGAGAACAATTGAACACAATTGAACAATTGAACACAATTGAACACAATTTTAATGTTTCAGGCCTCCGGCCTATAACAATGTGAGGTGCAGTGCACACATAAAGAGAAAAAAAAAAGGAGAAACGATAACGAAAGTATATTTTTCGATGTACTGATAATGCTTCTTTATGAGGGTAACTAATTATTCATACTGTATGAGATACGAGCTCTTCTCTTTTTTTCAGTGCATAATAAATGTACATAGCAATATCTCTTGTAATATGCACATTTTCGTTTGCAAGTAATTGTTTTAGTTCAATAGAGTTCACGTTCTGAAATTGTCTGTGCTTCAGTATGTATTTTTCTCTGAGAGGCATATAAGCATTGCATCTTAATAGAAAGTGGAGTTCGTTCTCAAGCTGGTTACAAAAAGGACATGTTTTGATATTTTCTTTGTATCTGCTATTTATATTCAGGTCGTTTAACCCAAGACGAAATCTGGTGAAACACATCTTAAATTTGTTAACCGTTAAATAGGTTAGATACGGTTCTGGTTGCAAAAGAGACTTAAATGAATAATAGGTGTTGAAGCGATCACTTGAATTTAATTTGCTAACCCAGTCTTGCTGAAAACAGTCTACCATCCTTTGCCTAAAAATCTTCTTAAACATATTAATATTTCCGACCCCACCCACTAACCACACTTCAGAAAATCCATATCTGTCAAGACAACATTTTATATCATATGCCCAATTATTTTTTATCGTTCTGTCGTCGGTGTTGTTCATAAGGCTGTTAATCAAGGAAAGATATGCTTGCTTGGGTATTCTATTCAGTTCCATCTGTTGTAAAGAGAACCAATAGCTAAGTGCTCTTAGTGTGCTGTCTATATAACGACTATAGCGACCAGTCTCCCCATAGACCATTGCATTTGGTGTTTTAGGGCTAACACTTAACAGTTTTTTACAGGCAAACAGATGGACCGCTTCAATAGTTTTATATTGTGTAATACCCCATACCTCTGCAGCGTACAATAGCATTGGTTTCACCATCGTGTCAAATAGTTTAAAAAAGATGATTATGTCCATCCTACCCAAATTCCACATTGTTTTCATAATTTCTATTGTTTTATATTTGGCTCTCCTTGAATAGTCATCCAACGCTGCTACAAAAGATAATTTAGTAGTCAAGATGAAACCAAGATATTTGCAGCTGTTCACCACTTCAATTTGCTCTCCGTTATAGTACCATTTTTTCATATTTGGACAAATGACCCCCTTTTCTAAAAATCATAACTTTAGTCTTCATCAGATTTACTTTTAGACCCAATTTATCAGACGCTATCTGCAAATTGTTTATTTGGTTTTGTAAACCTGAAGGTGTAGATGAAATTAAAGCGATATCATCTGCGAAAAGCAAGAGAAAAATTTCTCTTAAAGAAGGATGAAACTGAAAGCCATGTTTTCCTTTACTATTCACTTCTCCTGCTACTTCAGTTATAAGGAGGGAGAAGATCAAGGGAGATAACAAGCACCCTTGCTTCAGACCGCCGGGGCATTCAAAGAACTCCGATATCTCAGAGCCCCATTTAACGCACGATCGAACAGATTTATATATTCCCTGCAGCATATTTAACATTTTAGTAGATGTATTAACTTTTTCTAGCACTTTCCATAAACTTTCTCGGTTGACCGTATCGAACGCTTTCATGTAGTCGATGAAAGCTATGTATAGTTTTCCATTTTTGCGTTTCTCGTTAATACATGCATTGATCATTGTGATTAGAGAGAAAATATGGTCAATAGTCGAATATGAATTGCGGAAATCAGCTTGTTCCTCACAAATTTTTTCTTCATGTTCTGCCCATTTGTAGAGTCGCTTGTTTAGAATGGATGTAAACACTTTACTAACGCAGCTTAGTAGTGAAATCCCACGGTAGTTTCCTGGATTAGCAGAGTCACCTTTTTTAAATAGAGGAACTATGACTGAGTGTGACCATTCAACAGGATAATAGCCATTATCGTAGATTCTGTTAAATAATTTTACTAAGAAGGGGGCAATGAAATGAATAGACGATTTTAAAAACTCATTACTAATATCGTCTAACCCTGACGCTTTTCCTGATTTTGATTTTCTAATTGCTTGCTTAACTTCAGTGTCTGTGATTGGTTGGTCTAAATCTGGGACCCAGACGGGGTCTTCAGATTCTAGCAGAGTGTCGTGGGGATTCCCGTTTGTTTCGCCTGACTCACCAGCCTGTCTAAAAATAGTTTCAAAATGATGTTGCCATACGGAGATGGGAATGTTGGTTATTTTACGTGGTTTGTGTCTAACACTGCGAATTGTAGACCAAAATTTGCTACTGTTGTTTCTACTATTTAGCAGAGTATCCCTTAGATTTTTTTGTGTTGCGTTCTCTTATTTCTAATTGTATCGTCATAAATATTTCTTTTGACTTTATACTTAGCCTTATCTTTTGCCTTTTTCGTCCGCGTGCAGTGTGTCAGCGCTCGCCTTGCAATACCTTTAAGTTTGCGGCACGTAGCATCGTACCATTTGTTATAATTTGGTCTTGCACGTGTTTTTTGCCAAGTTGTGCATTTCATGCATTCACCGGCTTCAAGCAGAGTGTCGATGAAAAGTTTAAGTCCGCCCTCAATGTCGTTGTCAACCAGATTTACAGCTTTTTCAAGAGCCTGACTACTATGAGTGGATTCTAACTGAGCTAAAAATAAATGCTCTTTGCTATGCTCCCATTTGACTTTAGTTATAGGTACAACTTGCTTTTGTTCTCCCTTTCCTTTGTCAGTGACGGTACAATGAACAAATAATTTTACAGGCATGTGCTGGGACTCAATGCGTTTTTCTATTTTTAAAGATTTGGCTATCCATGTCAAATCTACAGAACTTGCAAAAAAATCAATAGTGCTATTTCCTTGATCAGCAAGGAACGTAAAACTGTCATCAAAATGGTTGTCAATCAATCCATTCAGGGGTGACAGCTGAAACATGGTGCACAGTTCCATCAGTCTCTTGCCAAACCCATTAACCAATTTATCCTCTGAAGATCTGCACATTTCGTTATAATTATCTAGAACAAGGTCATCACCAGTTAAATCCATAATTTCTAGCCCCCATTCTCCTATTCTAGCATTGAAATCCCCACAAACCAGAAAATAAAAGACTCTTTGTCTTCCTTCATAAAAAGTCAACAAAAATTGTTCTAATTTGTCTAAAGTACATTCAAAATCCTTGTCATTGTAAAAGACACTGTTTATAGGGTGGTTATACATATTAACAAATAATACGTCACTATCGCAGCCAAACAATGTTTTACAAAGCTGCAAACAAATAATATTATCAGCATTTGTTTCAATCTGTTTAACAAAATTTGACCACTTTCTTTTCACTAAAGTAACAACCCCTCCTGATCCGCGACCCATCCTGGATAGTTTGGTTGCAGGTGAGTGGAAAACAAGAAAATCTTTAAAGTAAACATCAAAATTAAACGAACTGAAGGTAAAAGTTTCCTGCAAACAGCAGACATCAAAGGAAGTAATATAATTAACAAAATCAGGATCACACAGCTTGGCGCTCAGCCCATTTACATTCCAAGAAACAAAAGAAAGAGAACTTGATATGATGATTGTAGTGTTTATTTGTGTGTGTGTATTTGTACTGTCGTTCTCTACATCAGCTCCATTAGTTCCATCGTGAGAAATTACTACTTCATGATCACTGCCTTCAATAGTAGGAGTAGGCATAATGTGAGAGGCTGTGTGCGTGTTTCTATCCCTTTGCCCACTGTTTACTGAGCTATGTGTGCGTGCAGTGTCAGCTGGGCTTCGGCCTGTTTCCTATGCCTGTGTGATTGTTTTGGTCTTTGCGCACGTGGCTTTCGTTTTCCATGAATCGTGTAGATTTGCCTGTCGCTCGGTGGAAGTTACGGTTGACCGGGTCTGGGGTCGACTGCTCGCCCCTCGTTTGTTGTCCTCATTTTGCACACGGCGAGGGCTGCTCGGAGTCGCGTTCGTTTCGTCATTGCATTTTCCCGAGTTGCTGGTTGGTTGGCTGCTACCGCTGGAATGCTTGACGTAACAGGCTGGACATGAGGGGGACTCCACCCGCGTCGTCGGGGATCCCGTTTTTCTAGTTTCACCCAGCCTTCGCTGCTGATCTTCTCGAATTTTCAGTTGACCTCTAACATAGAAACCGATCTTCCCTTGATCTCTAAGAGTTTTCAGTTGCTGGGACTGTCGTTTTGTCAGATCCTGACTCACCGTCAAGCCTTTCTCTTTGATTTTGTTTCTTCCTTGCTGATCTCTCATCAAAGTCATCAGGTTCCCCCATTTCTGGAAAGGAGCGATGATGGGGCGTGGATGGGGGCTCAGGGGGTTAAGTCTACCTAGTCTGTGAGCCCTCTCCACGACGTCATCATCCCACTGCACGTGACGGAAATAAGTGTTCAGAGTGTCCTTGATCAGTGAGGCACAGTCTTCATTTCTACTGCCAGACTCAGGTAGGCCAAAGAACTTGACGTTGTTGCGTCTGGAGAAACTCTCCAAACGATCGATCTCTTGCTGCACGCTATGGATTGTCTCTGACATTTCTTCTTGCTGCTCAGCCATCTCACGAATATCTGCTCGGTTATCCTTCGCTAATTCTCTCACCTGATTGACGCTCTCACACAGATCAGACACTGACTGCTCCAGTCTTTTGATTGAGTCAGCTTGAATCTTCATAGCCTTCATAACTTTATCTACACGATCGTCCAGTATCTTCTCAAAGGCGCACGTCATCTTTTCCAGAGTTTTGTCTGCATTTTCAGAGTTCTGAGAATCCTGAGTGTTCCCTACTGGGGGAGTAACCGGACCCGGGTTCAAAGAAACATCTCCGGAGAGCCATATTTGCCACATTGCCAAGACACAGTTTATCACCACAGCAAGCCCACACCCATCCGGGACAACACGGAATGGCTGCCACCGGGCTGTGACGTCACACGACTCAACACACCACGCTGTGTCATTTAACACTGCAGTTGAAAATCTCGGTAATTTCAACACAGGGTTTTGGTCAACAGGGTCAGAAAAGGCAGTTTTCATATTTGTTTTCATTGCGAGGGCGAAAGCCAAAAAACACGCCAGCCACGCGTAGAGCAAAACAATGTCCCCCACACTTGCCTTGTACGAGTGTGTTGTCATCCATCTTGCTGCACGAGATTTGTCGCTGCTTCGCCTTGACAGGTTGAAAATACCAACACGAGCCCTCCACGCCTCGATACTAATCATTTTCACCATGAAACAATGGCATTAAACTTACTTGTCAATTTCCAACATACAACTTTGAAAATTCAGCACTTGGTATGTTTGAAATTTGCCATAGAAGACACAGTTCACTGACAACACATCCATCCTCGCGCCATTTTGCACGCGCACACCCCCCCCCCCCCCCCTAGAGAGAGAGAGAGAGAGAGAGAGAGAGAGAGAGAGACCCAAGACTCAAGACTCAAGATATTTTATTCATATTAGGCCTCAGCCCATCATTAAGGGGAATGTGAACATGTAACTGAGTGAAGATATATAACAGATTCAAAATACAAGTTAACGACTATATAAATAATTTCATGTACCTTTCAAGAAGTCACATCTCTCATTTTAAATCCTTTATACAAACACAAACAAAGATTACGCACATCTTCGGGTTTGGTCGATGACATTAGCAAACTCAGTTTAAACAGTGAAGGATGTCTATAATATTTAGGCTTAATTAAAGTTTCGCGTATATGTTTAAGAGCTGGGCAACGGAGAACAAAATGCACTTCACTTTCTTCGCTTTCAGTACATAAGGGACAAATTAAATCGTTGAACACAGACGTTTTGTATCGGTAGCGATGTAATGCCAGCTCAGAAAATCCCGAGCCTAAATCTAGTCGTAATATATATGTAGGCACCTATTAATATCTACATGTAAGTAAGATTTTAAACTGTGGTCACTGCAAAAAGCCCTATACAAGCTGAATATATCACTAGTTTGAATGTGATCGGGCCAAGATTGCCACCTACTGTCAATCAGCCTTTGCTTGAAACAACGTATGAAACTATGAACATTTCCAACGCCTTGACTTGCCCAAACAAATCCAAATCCATATTTAAACAAACATAAGCGTACATTTGTTACCCAATGTTTCTCACCTTGTGTATCAAGGTTTAATAACATATCATGAGCTTTGCTTGGAATGCTGTGATTCTCCATTTGTATCAGCTTGAGCCAGTAGCGAATACATTTAACAGCAGAATTGATATATATATATATATATATATATATATATATATATATATATATATATATATATTGGATAGCGATTTGTTTCACCATAAACAAGGTCATTGGGTGTTCGCCCGTCCACTCCTAAAAATTTCTTCAAAGCAAATAAATAGACTGATTCACAATGGACAACAGCATTGTCCAGGCCCCATAATTCAGAGCCATACTGCACAACTGGCTGCATCTGAGAATCAAACAAATTCATAAATAAATGAAAAGAGTTGTTATCTAACATGTATAACCTTTTAAGAACATAAATCAAAGCATTCTTAGCTCTGCTTGCAAGGTCTTTGCATGCAGCAGTGAAGCTTAAGTGCGTAGAAAAAAAAATCCTAAATATTTATACGCATTAACCACAGGCATTCTTTCACCGTTATACAACCATTTTTCTCTCACCCTCAAATATCCACCCTTCCGAAATACTATGATATTACTTTTAGTCATATTAACTTCAACTTGAAGAGATGCAGCGGCATGTTGTAGGCTGTTCAATTGTGTTTGCAGACATGTAACTATCTCTGCCATCAAAACGACATCGTAAGCCAACAACAGAATAAACAATTCGAATGCATCTAGTGAAAATCGAGCGCCATGTCTTCCTTTATTAATTACTTCAACCGCCAGTTCGTTAATGAAAGAGAAAACAGAATAGAGCTGCAAGCATCTCCTTGCCTTAATCCTGATGTGCAGGCAATGTAATCAGTTAACATAGAACCACATTGAACTCTGGCTTTGACATCATTGTACATGCTTTTAATTCATCTGAATAATTTACCTTTAATGCCATTTTTTAAGAGAATTGGCCCAAGAATATTTCGATTTATCGTGTCAAAAGCTTTTTCGAAATCAACAAACGCCACATACAATTTTCGATTATAACAAAACTGTTTCTGCACGAGAGCTAGTAAAGAAAACATATGGTCGACTGTTGAGTATCCTCTCTTAAATCCAGCTTGATAATCACCTGTGATATTGTGTTCATCCACTCATTCTTGGAGCCCATTATTTATCACTATACCAAATAATTTACTACTAACATCGCTCAAGGAAATTCCCCTATAATTGCTGGGATTATTGATATCACCCTTCTTGAAAATAGGTTGAATAACAGATTCAAGTCAGTTTTCAGGAAACACACCATTATCAAATAGGTTATTAAACAATTTCAGAAGAAAGTATACAACTTCATCATTCGAATTCTTTAAAATCGCGGCAATAATGCCTTCGGGACCAGCCGCTTTGTGTTTTTTTTTAGTTTTCTAAGTACTAGCAATATTTCATCTTTTGACATCGGACGATTCATATAGCCTTCCATTTCAGCTTCAGCTGAATACTCATTTACTGTGTTATCAGCATCCGTCTCCAGCAAGGCTTTAAAGTGTTGAAACCAGGAGTCGACTGATATACTATTTCTAGGCTGTTTTCTTTGAAGGACGCGTTATGAACAACGTCCCAAAATTATTTTTGGTTTCCCATGGTCGTAACCAGTTTATCTAATAAAGCTTTGTTGAATTGTTTCCTCTTCTGCTTTAGTAATTTTTTATATTCACGTCTGGCAATTACATATTCATTTTTCATTTCAAGTATTGTTTCTGTTTCCTTTTCTTATTTTACTGATCGACGAAATATCCGTAACAATCTTGTAGTGTTTCTTTTACAAAGTTTACATTCTATATCAAACCATTTACATGAACTTCCATTGTTGTTAAATGATATACATGTTTAGTGGATCCAGCACTTTCTCCTATACAATTATTAAAAGCCTTAAGAGCATTATTTACGTTAACATCAATCAAATCAATGGCAAGATCAATTTTTGTGTGTATTTCTGCACTGCACAAAATGCTGGTATATGTAGCTGCACAATTCTCGTCACATAAAAGTTTGTGTATGACAAAATCCTCTTCTTGCATACAAATATCAGGTGAACATTCCTTGGAAAGAACAACACATGCTGTCACTGGTAAATGGTCGGAATCAATACGGTCAACTATAAATAATTCACAAGAATCAAACAAAATCATAAAAAGTTCACGTGAGAGTACAAAATAGTCTGTGACACTGCTTCCAGAGTCAGATATAAATGTTTAGCAACCTTCATAGTCGCCTTTGCACACGCCATTTAGAATGCTAAAATCTAACGCAGTGCACATGTTCAATAGTAATTTACCGTAGTTGTTCAAAGTACAGTCATTTGAATGTCGAATCATATTATAGGACAAATTATTGAACTGTGGATCAAACGTATTTTGTACAATATAATCTTGAGAAACATCAGCTGTTCAACTATTCAAATCTCCATTTAAAATTACATACACGTCATTCTGCAACAGAAAATCAGTTAAACATTCCTCAAGTATACTACTTCCATTGACAATATCAAAATATGTGTAAAATGGAGATCCTTCTGGTGGTATATATGTACAAACATACAGAATAGCTTTACCTACTCCAAATAACTCTTTACTGATCAAAAACATGCAACAATTAACATGATCCATATCAATACTTTTAACGTACGGAAAAAGATCATTCCTTACTAAACAAACAAGTCCTCCCGATCGTCTACCATGTTTAATAAATTTAACGGCAGGTTTACACAATAGTCTGTACACGGTAAATAAGTCCAACCGACAGTCCTCAATAAATGTTTCAACTAAACAAACAAAATCGAACTGACAAACATAAGAAATGAAACCAGAGTCAAATATTTTTGATAGCAATCCGTTTACGTTCCACAACAAAAAAGAAACACGTTTTGGTTTTGAGCTCGGTGTGTGTTGCACGTGCTCACTCACGCTGTCACGACACGAGACGGCCTTGCTGTCCTGATTAACATCGCAGAGTTCAAGCGTGTCACTGACATGACGAACAGGTGAGCGTACAGACGGTGTTGGGTTACATTTGTTACCTCTCGTGTTCCTATCAAAGGGACAAGTAAGTCCAGAAAATGGCCGGCCAAAATCCTATCTGGATTCACACAACCTGTCCCCCTCGTCAAGGAAGTACTTCTGACCATGAGTGAGTAGGTGGTCAAACACCATCGTGACCCTCTTCCCATCATTTCTGGCTTTTTTCAGGTGGGGAGACAGTTTGCGTCCTAATTCCCTCACTCGGAAGGAGAAGTCTTCCCCTACAAAATTCTGGTACCCTGCAATTTTTTTTCACACTGAGAATTTGCACTTTGTCTTTATAAAATGTGCATCTTGCGATCATCGGGATATATGGGTTGTTGTTCAAACGATGGACCCTGTCAAATTGGATGTCACTGCTTATGTCCAGCTTATTAGCAATGACGTCACGTAATTTGGTTGCACATTGTTCATTGGACTCGTTTTGTTCTCTATCTATTCCATAAAATATTAGATTATTCCTTTTGGATCTGCCCTCAAGGTCTTCAGTCTTTCTTTCTAACTGTTCGACTCGAGAGAGCAGATCAGAGTTTTTCTGTAACAAAGTTTGATTTTCTTTTTTCAAATCATCCACCTTTTTTCAAGTCCCACATATCATTCTGTAACTCAACATACTGTTCTCTCAGTCCTTTCACACATCGTTCCACTTCATCGAGCTTACTGTTTGTTGTGGCGTTCTGAACTTTCATGGACTGCAGTATCTCCACAACATCAGCAAGGGTAGGCTGCCGGGAAGGTGAAGGTGTAGACTGCCTGCTGCCCTGGGATGTCGCGGTCCTGTCCAACCTCGTCCGTCCACTGCTGCCCAGTCTTGACTGCCTCAGGCTGTCCTTGGGTCTGGGGTTCTGCTCCACGTCTCTACACCTCATCAGCAAACCGCCCCAGAACAGTAAGGTGAGGAGCAGGCCAAGGGTGACACCGTCCAGCCTGCTCCTAAGTGTAAACATGGCGCTGCGCGCGGCTTTCTTCTCCCTGGCCATCTTCATCATGAACGACATGAACACTGGCAAAAAGCAGCCGCATGTCGCTCGAAAAGCGAGTGGAGTGGATGGCATGTCTCAGGATGAATCAGGATGAATCAGCTGGCAGAAAATGGCGAAACGGAATACGTCAGAGAGAGAGAGAGAGAGAGAGAGAGAGAGAGAGAGAGAGAGAGAGAGAGAGAGAGAAAGTTTTTAGATGGTTACTAAGCTTTTTTGCTTCCCTCTCTTTTCCAAGACTTCTTTTTTGTGCAAATATTTCTGTGTAATCGGAATTTGTCGGCATTCGGATTTCTTTTTTTTCTTCTTTTTTTTTCTTTTTTTTTTTTTTTTTTTTTTTTCTTTTTATTTTTTTTTTTTGGGGGGGGATCAGAAATGACGGTACAAAGAAAGGTTGATCTGGATATAAACTGGTTTCTGTCGATGTGTGTGTGCGTGCGTGCGTGCGTGCGGTGTGTGTGTGTGTTTGTTTGTGTGTGTGTGTGTGTGT
>CM065725.1:74153612-74163612 GCA_033310375.1 Conus canariensis
TTTTCTGTTCTTGAGTTTTTTAATTGCAGAGATGACTTCTATTCTAGAGATCGGACAATCGAGGAAACTTGCATCGCTATTGATATCGAGAAAAGTACATTCTACATCTATTTCTTCTACGTCTTCTTCAGCATCGTCTTCGAGAAGTTCTTTGAAATGCTGATACCAATCGTTTACAGAAATATTGTTACAAGTATTACTATGTCTAACTGATATTTTGCGCAAATGCTTCCAGAACTCTTGCTGATTTTTGATTGAGTTAACTAAACTGCATAATAAAGTAGAATTATACTCATTCTCTTTCCTCTTTAAAAGATTCTTATACTCTCTTCGAGCTTTACAATAAACGTCTCTGTCTTTATCGTCTAACGTCCTTCTAGATATTCTAAGGAGTTGCTTCACGTCTTTTTTGGTTCTATGACATTCATGATCAAACCAGTCATCCTTCTGAATATTATTTAATCTTATCTGTTTCCTCATGCATTCTGCCTGTTCTTTTACACAAGCGTTAAATATATTTAAAGCGGTGTTAACATCATCATCGATCAAGTTGACAGAGAGAGAGAGAGAGAGAGAGAGAGAGAGAGAGAGAGAGAGACTGTGTATGTGTGTGTGTGTGTGTGTGTGTGTGTGTGTGTGTGTGTGTGTGCCTGTGTGTGTGTGTTGGTGTGCGTGCGTGTGTGTGTGTGTGTGTGTGTGTGTGTGTGTGTGTGTGTGTGTGTGTGTGTGTGTGTGTGTGTGTGTGTGTCTTTGTGTGTCTGTGCGTATGTGTTTCTGTGCGTGCGAAAGTGCATGCGCATATGCATGCGCGCCCGATCGCGCGCGCGTGTGTGTGTGTGCGTGCGTGCGTGCGTTTATGCGTGCGTGCATGTGTATGTCTGGGTGGGAGGGGGAGGTGGGGGGGGGGGTGGTGGTAGAGGAAGCGACGGGGAATGAGATGACGTAAGCAAAGGACGTGTCGGGAATTGAATGACCTGCACTGGAAAACCGCGAGCCATTTGGGAGGCGGACTCCAACGGTAAGCGCTGGGAATTGTGTGATGTTGTTAGCAAAGCAGTTGTCCATTGTGTTCGCCAAGTCCTCGGCAGACACGTTCAATTGATGGCTACGTTCAGTGGGCTGTGTAGTATTAGCGCGATAGTATCGTCTGCATGCGCTTAGGACATTCGTCTGTAGGCTACTTGGAGCCATTCTTCTTTGTGCACGTGCTTTGAATGCCAGTCTGCATGACAGGCAAACGGCCGTGACCCTTCCTGATTTTGTGCTTACCAAACCAAGCTTTTCGATGTCCTGATTAGAGTGATTGATTCTATTGACCGCCATCTTATAGCTCACTATGTACGTGTGGTATTCATTGTCATTTCGTGGTCATAACGTTGACCATTCAATTCACCCGTTATTAAGAGCTCTACTTTGACCATTCAATTCACCCGTTATTAAGAGCTCTACTTTGGTTCCATTTGTATGTGACACATTTCATAACAATCGTAATAATTTTTTTTCTCCTATCGAATGTATTGATTTTACCATCACAGAACTGTCACACGATTTGAGAATATAAGCTGAAAGCAGAGCAACTCCAAATCTAGTGTTCCCTTCCATTTGCCGATTTATTTGTTTGTGGTTTGTCCAGCGATGTACTGAAATAAAGTGTATTGCAATATGTACATTTTAACACGCAGTATACAGTCATATACTATCTTCAGCTCTTATGTGGACCCACTGGTCACAAAATCGCTGGGAGTATAATGATGTCCACAGTTTGGTTCAAGGTTATGACAGGAGCCCGTATTGAAATTCTTAAGTGTTTGACTGCAGTCTGGCTGTGGTGAGTTTGAAGCGTTGGTAGAGTGAGATGGCTACGATCTGAAAGGCCTGTCTGTCCACCCAACAGTAGATGGGCAGCTGGTTCAGGTCAGGTGATGCTAAGGTGGCGAAGGAGAAGAATGAGCTCCGCCTTCTATAGTTCCGTTCCCCTGGTCAAAGAGGCGTTGTTGTTGTGATGTTGTTGTTTCCCCACGGCCTTTAGACTATAGGGGTGTAAGCTTTATCAAAGCAATGATTCATACACAACTTGAAAACGTTGTTAAATAGTAGGTTCCTAGTGATGAGGCATTAGTTTCAAAATATGAAAATTTAGTCTTCGTTAGCTACACTTTCAAGCATCTACATTTGGATACGCGATCTTTGAGCTCTCTCTCTCCCTCCCTCCCTCCCCCCCCCTCTCTCTCTCTCTCTCTCTCTCTCTCTCTCTCTCTCTCTCTCTCTCTCTCTTTGAAGAATGGCATCATCCACTAACCTGCATACAAGAAAACAAAAAGGGTAGAAGACAAAAGACTTGGAAACCGAGCAGATGAAAACACCTCCTACGATGGTGAAATAAGCCCTAAAGGTGGAATGACAGAATGAAAGAAAGAAAGAGAGAACGGAAGACAGAATAAAGGAAAGGAGGAAAGAAAGAAAGAAAGGCGAAAGACATGCAGAAAGAAGAAAACGAATGGATGAATGAACGTAAGAAAGACGAAATCAATGTAAAACATAAATAAATGACAAAGGCAAAGTAGTTTGTTTTAAGGTTTCGTTGCTGATCTATTTCCCAAATCACTTCACCGACATATATATCCATTTACCACTCCCCCGCTGCTCACTTCCCCCCCCCTCACCCCCCCCCCCCCCCACTTTTTTTTTTTTTTCTCCAAAAGTAATTTTGAGCTACATGCGTGCGAGCGCCCCTGCGTAAGCGCGTACGTGTGATCGTGCGTGTGTGTGTGTGTGCGTGCATGCATGTATCCGTGCGTGCGTGCTAGTGCGTAAGCACGTTTGTGTGTTCGAGCGTGCGTGCGTGTGCGCGCGCGCGCTGTGTGTGTGTGTGTGTGTGTGAGAGAGAGAGAGAGAGAGAGAGAGAGAGAGAGAGAGAGAGTGTGTGTGTGTATGTATATATATAATATATATGTATGTATATATATATATATATATATATGTGTGTGTGTGTGTGTGTGTGTGTGTGTGTGTGTGTGTGTGTGTGTGTGTGTGTGTGTGCAGGGGAGGGAACTAAAGCGGCGAGAGGCGGGAGGGGCTGAGCAGGGTCAGAGGGTTGGAAGATGAGGGAGAGGTGTGTGTGGGGGGCGGGGGGGGGGGGGGGGTGTAGATGCAGAAGGAGCTGCAGCCCATGGCTTACCCTTGTGGTCTATTTTATAAGAAACGAGAGGAAGAAGGGAGAAACGGAAGGAAAAAAAATGTAATACAAACATCAAGAAGAGTGGCAGAAGCAAACAACTGCAAAGGCAACAACAGACACATCTGCTGCTGTTTTTGTTTCTGCGGCTTTTCTTCTTCCACTTCTTCTGCCTTTAATCCTTTCCGTAACAAATGCATCAATACACAATGCAATGACAACGACAAAGTAAAAACAAAGAGATGTGTATTACATTAAACTTTAAAAAAGCAACATATACTCAGAGAGCTCACGTCTTCTTTGTCCTTCCGGTACAAACACACATACTCTCTCTCTCTCTCTCTCTCTCTCTCTCTCTCTCTCTCTCTCTCTCTTTCACACACACACAGACACACACACACACGCGCGCGCGCGCGCACGCACACGCACGCACGCGCACACACACACACACACACACACACACACACACACACACACACACACACACACACACACACACACACACACACACACACACACACACATACAGTCAGAGAGACCGAGACATAGAGTGGGAGAGACAGAGAGACTTGAAAATATACCGTGTCAACTACTGTTGGAGAAAGGCAAGCGGAAACAACTCCCTTTTCTTAAGGGGGTTGGAATCATATTATTGGAGATCGATAGGCGGGGAGGGATCGAACCTACTTAACCTTAGAGTTCTCGAAGTATGACACCAGCAATAAACACGTCTTCCTGCAAGAAAAGAAACACAAATCTGCTATGCCACTCTTAAACTGTTCAAGGGAAATACATCATAGAAATACAATGACATTCAGAGTTTTGTCCCATTGACAATATTCATCATGGAGGCGGCCGTTTGTGAAAATCTGTCAAGAAGCAACGTCACAAAATGGATCGCCACGAAAAGGGAATGGATTCGTATACCGTTTCTAACATTTAAATATAACAAAGAAGAAAAGCTCAAGCTAAAGGCTTCATCTGCAAATGTTTGAAATGTTGAAAACGTAGGTTTTGGACAGTAATGCATAATAGGTGCGTCACCGTTTGAAAAAGGCCAGCACTGAATGAGAACAGCATTTTGTTTCATGTTAAGCTATATGCGGACACCCCCCCCCCCCCCCCCCCCCCCCCCCCCCCCCCTCCAGTCCGCGATAATTTCCTGTCAGCTACGTCCATGACCTCATTGACAATAATTGCACCACCATCACAATCGCCTTTTTCTTCTTCTTCTTCTTCTTCTTCTTCTTCTTCCCCCTCCCCCCCGCCCCTCTCTCTCTCTCTCTCTCTCTCTCTCTCTCTCTCTCTCTCTTTCTCTCTCTGGCATCCAGAAACATATCAACGTAAATGGGACCATGATTCTTCAGCACTGCCGTCACGGGGCAAAACAGTCCACAAAGGGCCACCTGCCGAGTTTGGATTCACAATGTGGGCCCTGAAAACTCAGTTGGGCTGTGTGGTTGAATTTGAACCGTAACAAAATGCTGTAGGGTTTAACCCCCTGTGAGCGCACGAGTTTGGGAATGGGTGACTCTGTTGTCACTGATCTGATCACAGAGCTCCCAGAAGATCTGTCAGAGGATTTGTTTCACCATTAACACAAAACACATCCAAACAAAGAATATGTATGTCCCAAAGTAATGAAAAGACTATAAACAGCAGGAAAACACATCCTCTCAGCCTGTACAATTGACCGTTTCTATGCAGTTCTAGAATGGTAGACCAAGTGCGTTTATATTTGTAGAGAGGGCTACTAGATGCATGAATCAAGTATTTAGCAAGGTATCAACTTCGTATGTTAATCCGCACGGAAATCTGCATTGAATCTCACAAGAGCGTACATATATACAAAAAGCAATCATTGGTAAACGAACAACAATCAAACAAACAAACTAGTAAGTAAACAAACAAAGGCCAAGCAAGCAAGCAACCAAGGACCAAGTACAAATCATGAGAAGATGTGGCGAAGGTCAGAAGTCTCCTTGTTTTCCTCTAGATTCCTGGGCCTGCCCTTGTCAATAAATTCCAGACAAACTTTATACGGTGGTGTATCCACAGATAATGGTGATTTAATCTCTATTGTTACTTTTTTTTTCCAGTAAAAGACGTATATATCTACGAAACGAGGCGAATTGTTTTTAAACTTTCAAAGCGTAACTCACGATGGGATACCCCTGTTTTAACACACACACAGAGAACTTTGGTAGGCAGGAGAAGCATCCAGAAATCCACTCCTGACATAGGAAGTTCTTATTTGAGCTTTGTAATAAGTATTCACGTCCTTGAAGCTGGTCGGACTGCCTTTCTGAAGAAAGAGGAACAGGCTGCACAGGAATCATCCGAGCCAACTGATCCCAAGATGTACGTCTATTGTCTGTTGCAGGCATGCGGAGAAGAAGAAGGGGCACGTTTGATCACAGAACCGACTGACCCTACAAGCCGAGTGTTCGTGGTCTGATGGCATGAGAACAGTGCTGTCCGCATAGTGCTGAATGGAGCTTGGGGGGGGGGGGGGGGAGGGGGGGAGGGGGGTTCCACTTCATCCACTTCAGATGGACAGCTGACGGTCAAGCGCTGACAGCCAGGTCATCGAGATCCCTCCGCGTGCATTGATTGCTCTCACTTACTGAGGCCTTTAACCTCAAGGGAGAGAATGCCATCAGTGTATAGACTCGGGGCCCTCCTCTCTGCCCCTGTGCAGATTGCCTCCCTTCTCTCTCGCTCCTGCTTCAGTGCCTCCCTTTAGCGGCTGTATCTAGATCGTGTCCTCATTCATCTCCCCTGCATTTTCCAAGTCAGACCCTGATGGGGGATGTCGGCTGCTGCCTTCAGCCTTCCTCCCCACTCCAAATCTGTGTGGTAACTGGCTCCTGTCCCGTCCTTGGCCTCAACTCTTCATAGCGGATCTTGTCTGGTCACGAGATGTTAGAAATGCGCCGTGGACAGGTGTTCATGAAAGTCTGTATCTTCTGTTGCATTAGTTTGGTCTTCTTCCACCTCTCACAGCAGTAATACAAGATCAGATTGGCAATTGAATCATAGATGCAAAAGTTTTGTGGATGTGTCCATTTCCCTGATTTCCCTGGAGGTCCACATGTCCTTCAGCATGGCAAAAAAGGCAGCTCGTGTCTTGCTTGCCCTTGCATGGACGTCCTAGTCTGTGCTTCTCTGTCTATCAGCGACTCTGCCCAGATGTACAAACAACACCACCTCCTCGCCTGTCCTTCCACCAGCTGTAGTGGGATCATTTGAAGTGGAACTGATCTTCGTGGGATTGATTAAAAAAAAGAAAAGATTCCTGACAACTGATCATCTTTTTTCACGTGTTAGAACTATCTTTGAGGATATTCTGAAGATTTGCAACGGAACACACACACACACACACACACACACACACACACACACACACACACACACACACACACACACACACAGAGGCTCCCAAGAGCACGCGCGCGCTATACAGTTTCCCCTAGTCTGAGAAAAGAGTTTGGAAGAAAGACTGATGACAGGAAAAAAAATCAAGAACATTGCGAACAAAACTCATCAGAAGGGAAATAAAACCAGAAAGAAAGTTACGAAGGAGTGACTAAGTAAATGAAACAGAAATGCAAAAAAAAAAAGGAAAAAAAAAAGAAAAAAAAAAAAAACGCAAACAGAGAAGGCAGGAGAAAAGCGGTTTCGAACGATTAAAACGGGCTTGGAAGAAATAAGGAAGCACAGAAAGAAGATTAAAAGGCGGAATTAAAACAAAAAAAGAAAATAAAAGAAAAAAAAACACACATTATTTTTTATTTTGCAGACGTAAGCAAAAGTATAGAGCGGTATAAAATGCACAACAACAGAGAGAGAGAGAGAGAGAGAGAGAGAGAGAGAGAGAGAGAGAGAGAGAGAGAGAGAGAGGAGGAGGAGGAGGAGGATATCAGGAAATAATGTAAGAAAGAAAGAAATGCATCTTTAGCCGGCGAAAGGTCAAATGTATTATCTCGTTTGTTTCTTCGTTAAGTTCTCCCCCCCCCCCCCTCTCTCCCCTCTCTCTCTCTCTCTCTCTCTCTCTCTCTCTCTCTCTCTCTCTCTCTTAGCGTTCCCGCCCTCTCTTCTGTCCTTATTTTATTTGTTTTTCGTTTGCTTGTTTTTTTTTGTTTTTTTTCTTTGGTTTAGCTCTGCTTGTTTCTGATCTACTTTTTGTTTAGATGGGCGTGGCTTCGATTGAGAACAATGGAAAATAGTAGTCTTGTCATCCTTCCCTTTTATTTGAAGTTCTTGCTTATTTAATCATTATCTATCTATTCTTTCTTTCTTTCTTTCCTTTTTTCTGTCTTTTTTGTCCTTTATTTCCCCAATGTTTATTTCCTTCTCGCTATCATTCTTGTGTCTTTTAAAAGTTTTTTTTTTTTTTTTCAGAACATACCTTCACAATCACACAAAACGAGCTTATAAATGTCATAATTCTCTTTTAGTTGTTTCTAGGGTTCGATTATGAACACGAGAAAACAGACAGTAGTAAATCTCAGAAAACAATAAAAATGATTTCATTTCGTGTTCGAGACATCTATGTGAAGATAAACATCACGATCAAAACAAAAGTTTTGCTTTGAATTTTGAATGTATTTTATATTGTTTCATAAATTAGCGAACATTTTTACAACGTTTGTTGCTAGTTCCTTTATTTGTTAAAAAGGATCACAGGTTTGGAAATTTACTTACCACCTTTAAAAAAAACATGTTGTATTGCTGACCTTGTGATTTCTTTGTTTACACTTGTTTGCTGTTCCATGATCACAGAAACAAAATGTCTTGCGCCGTCAACTTATTTTGATCTTTATGAAAACTGTTTATATCTCGCTCCGATTTCCCAATTTGTAGCGCCCGTCTTGTAAGCCCTGCGCTTTATGTCGTATTTTTTCTATCGATTGTACATCTTCCCTAAGTTTATTTTCATTTATTTTTGTTGTCTTCTCTTTATGATGTTGCATACACAATAGTTTCTTTTTTTTCAGCAATTTAGAAAAAAAAAAAACATCGGTTCAAATCTTTCATTCTTTGTCAAATTTTGTTTTGTATATGTTGCCTCTTCCACGTAAACATCAGCGGCATATTGATCCTACAAATTCACTTCTCCATGCCTCACTGGCAGCTGAAATATGATTGTTTATTGTTGAGCAAAGTAGGGGCTGAAGAAAAACGAAATCTTTTCACTAAATTTCATTTTGTTTTTTCTTTTTACCATATACTGATCCGACGGATAACCTACATTAATACCTTTAAACACACACACACACACACACACACACACACACACACACACACACACACACACACACACACACACACACACCACGTTGAACGGATTTATCAACAACAAAAAAACAACAACAACAAAATCTGAAAGGCCTCGTTTCGATGATGCCGGCCTTCACAACGTGTGGTGCTTCCATGCTGGGTTGTTCTCTCTCCTTACGTCTGCTGGACAGAATCTGTCTGGTCTGTTTTGTTACATTTCTTGTTGCATTGTTTTCTGTTATTATCTCTTCCAAGACAGGTTTTTTTTTGTGTTTTTTTCAGGCACGTCTTTTATCTTCTCTGCCAAGACGGGTTGTTTTTTTTTTTCTTTTTACGAACGTCTGTTGGCTAGTTTTTCAGTCGGTCAGGGAGATTACGCCAAAAAGTTCTGGTCTCATTTTAACGACTCCCCCCCCCCCCCCCCCCGCCCTAATATTCTGTGCCACTACAGTGGCACCCCCTCCCCCTCACGACCCTCATCCACATCTCACATCCACAGCCTGGCCTGGTCCGCTACAGCCCCGCAACGGGCAATCCACAGCGGGCAGTCAGACGTCAAGTCACCATGAGGCAACCCGTTAGAGCAGACACTGCGGCACTGCAGCCAGGTAACTTCGGTGGTGTCCCGTGCTGTTCGGATTCAGCACACGCAGGACGCGACCTAAGAAAAGCCCTCGGCTGACGGCAATAGCTGCTTAGACGCGGAGCCAGCGTGCGGGATCTCTCTCTCTCTCTCTCTCTCTCTCTCTCTCTCTCTCTCTCTCTCTCTCTCTCTCTCTCTCTCTCTGACCGACTGAAAAACTAATAATAATAATAATCGTTTCCATAAACAAAGTCTGCTGATCATCACAGTCCTATTACCATTCTGTCCCAATATCCAGTCTCTGCGACCTCTCGTCGACCTACAAAACAAGCCACAAATGTTGTATGTGCCCCTCTCAACAAAACGACTATAGCCCTATTCCATTCGGATGGAAAGTTCCTGAAAAATAGAGGAAAATACATTAATTATCATGTTATTCTTTATTCTAAAAAAAAGTATTCTTTTTTTTTTACCCCTCCGTTCATCTGTTATATTTGATTACCTGATGGTTTTCTCTTCATTATGGCTTACCGTGGCATTCAATTTACAATGACACAAGACACCGCCTGTGTCTTTGACCTACACTATGAGGCGTTCGTTCCTGCAGCGCCTCACTGGACCAACGGCACCTTCGACAGGTCTTCCTCTTCCTCTCCGCTGCAGCTACACGTGTCACTGGTAACAAATCTCCCTGAGCTCTCTCTTCACCGCTCAGCACGCATGCATGCTGCACGGTTTTCTTGAACAGCTGAGCGCAGGTTCAAGACTTTATAATCCTTTCGTTTTTTAATTGCCTGCACAAGCAATACATGTTTTTCTTCCACACATTCCCCTAAAAAAAAATAAACACACAAACCCACCACTAACTTGGACACAGTTCCTGACACAGGTATAATGTATTTCAATCAATAATCTTTGTCATCATAGACTCTTTAAAGTAGTCTTAAAGGAGAGGGGTG
>CM065725.1:74173612-74186112 GCA_033310375.1 Conus canariensis
CCAACCAACCACCCACCCACCCACCCACCCACCCACCCAACCTGCTAACCAACCAATCAACCAACCAGCCAGCCAGCCAACCAACCAATCCGCAGCACAAACGACGTTCACCGGACTAGCAACATAACATCATCGACACCCTACACCTAAACAATCCCTAATGACGTTTATACCTCTTACATAAGAAACGGAATCTAAATCCTGGATTACAATCATTTTCACTCGGAAACAAGGTAACGGTATATCAGCCTGGTACCCCCGTTCCCTTGATGACGATGTGTCTGTGGAGGAGGCCGATGTTAGAGAGTCTACAGTCATTCATACCAGAGCCGCAAAGTCTGGCAGCATCTGCTGAAGCATCCATCAGTTACAAGGTACACCAGCGCCTGTCTGTATATACCTCCTCTGTGCAGCGTTTGAGTGGTTTGCTACGTTTGCGCTTTCTATCTCTGCAATGCAGGCCACACGCTACAATCAGGACTTTACAATTAAAACACTATTATAATCCTTGTAACATTTTGAGGCCTACCATGAATTTGAATCAGCATTCAATGTTAAACTGATAATTGATCAAAAGAACAAGTCTCCACCAATCATTGTTCTTGCTTGGGGAGATTTTCGCCATAAAATCGCTAACAATTTTCAAATACATGACATTCCTCTTTGTTGATTTCACATTTCAGGCCTTTGTACTCACCCGTGACCCTATCTTTGCGTCAGCGGGGGAAGGGGGGGGGGGGCAAAACAGTCCCATTCCTTTGATTTAAATCGTTCTGCTTGGAGCCACCTGGTTTGTCCCTTGATGGCCATATCAGAGAAGATGAGGAGAGTCAACTTTCAGACACAACAAAAATTATCAAAACAATCTGACTGCGCCAGTCTATAAATACTCGACTCCTTAAAGCAAAGCCTTAATATCTGGTGTGCAGCCTGACCAGTCAATGTCTGGAGCCTCAACCCAACAGCCAATCAATGTCTGGAGCCTCAACCCAACAGCCAATCAATGTCTGGAGCCTCAACCCAACAGCCAATCAGACTCGTCACAGACGTCGCCATTTTGCTTTGTGAGCATGCTCTAAAGGGATCAATGAGCAGATTGAGAGGTTGTCGGGAACCGTCATGTATCGCAGACCAAGCGATAGCACTACTGAACAGCTCGGCTGCAGTAATGTCACGGGTGTCTCGTGTATCAACGATGATGAGTGTACGAGCTGGAGTAATGTTGCACAGTGACTCTCTGTGACAGAAAAATGCTTTGTCACACATTCGAACATTGGCCTGTTACAAAATAAGCCATACTGAGATATTGAATTGCAGTGTATTTCAAGCATCAGTTAAAGAAGAAAAGAGGGAGAAGTCAGGCCAACACAGAGCTTACTTAAGAAGTAATACATAAAAAGTAATAAATCTATGAAATAGTGATCAGAATAAAAAAGAAGAAAAGAAAAGAAAGAACAAGAAAAGAAAAGAAAAGAAAAGAAAAAACGCTGCTGATTCCAATCATTTATTTATTTGACAGATTCGAGTGTTTTTGTTCACTTCATATTTGTGCAAAATTCTTTATCATGCCTGTGTAAAAGCACTCAAATCTTTTATCTTAACCTGCCTTTTGAAAGTAACCTGCTGTGGTATTGTCATGTTGGGCTCTCATGTAAAAATCTTGTCGGTAAAGCTCAGTTGACTACAAGCAATGACCAGTCGGGGGTAATATATATGTATGAACACAACGAGCCGCCGTGGCATTGTATTTGGCCTAACAGAATGCAGACTGGGAGACCATAGGCTCGATTCTCATCAGAACCATTTCTTTGTGAGATTCATCGACCATGACCTACATTTTTCCCCCAGAGATAAATTCGCAATGCTTAAACAGGAAGACTGAGACCACACAGCCGAGGTTTCGCATTGTCGAGAATGCGGCTCAAATGTCCTCACTGATAGAGCCGAAGTTCGTATCTCTCGCGCTCGGTTGACAATAGGATATGTTATGAAAGGAATAGTACATAATATTGTCCTGTTATTTAGTGTGTGAGCAGAGCAGAACTTCATAGCAATTTCTTCATCAACCCCATTGATCAGTTGAAAAAATAAAAACAAACAAACAAAAAAGGCTTAAAAACTCAGGGTCATCATGCCCTGCTCTCATGGGGACCTCACTGTGGATTTCCGCTCCACGTCTATGGCGTTGGTGAGTTCGTGATGAAGTTGCCAGTTTCGACAAGTTCGTTAGTGACTGGCGTTGGTCAGACGCGGTGGTGGCCTCATTCACGTTGGCTCCATGGCTTTGTAATTATTGCCGTGAGTTGGATGCTTAGTAAGAGAGGTTATGCGCATGTTGCTTCAGAATAGAGACCACGGAACACTATCAAAGTGGCTCGTCAGTAGCACAGTATCTCCTCTGGTGGGTTGTCACATGGCCATTATATCAATACACAAATATATATATATATATATATATATATATATATATGTGTGTGTGTGTGTGTGTGTGTGTGTGTGTAGGCCGAGAGGGGGGAGGGGGGGGGGGCAGGGCGTCCACTAAAACCCATTGCATGGTTCCAGCAGTGGTTGGAGCCGAACTGCTGCTTAGATTGATGAAAGACACCGTCCGTGTGGTCAGGAAGTAAGGCAGTTCCTGCATCAGGTCAATCCGAGTGATGGTTAGACACCGTCCGTGTGGTCAGGAAGTAAGGCAGTTCCTGCATCAGGTCAATCCGAGTGATGGTTAGACACCGTCCGTGTGGTCAGGAAGTAAGGCAGTTCCTGCATCAGGTCAATCCGAGTGATGGTTAGACACCGTCCGTGTGGTCAGGAAGTAAGGCAGTTCCTGCATCAGGTCAATCCGAGTGATGGTTAGACACCGTCCGTGTGGTCAGGAAGTAAGGCAGTTCCTGCATCAGGTCAATCAGAGTGATGGTTAGACACCGTCCGTGTGGTCAGGAAGTAAGGCAGTTCCTGCATCAGGTCAATCCGAGTGATGGTTAGACACCGTCCGTGTGGTCAGGAAGTAAGGCAGTTCCTGCATCAGGTCAATCCGAGTGATGGTTAGACACCGTCCGTGTGGTCAGGAAGTAAGGCAGTTCCTGCATCAGGTCAATCCGAGTGATGGTTAGACACCGTCCGTGTGGTCAGGAAGTAAGGCAGTTCCTGCATCAGGTCAATCCGAGTGATGGTTAGACACCGTCCGTGTGGTCAGGAAGTAAGGCAGTTCCTGCATCAGGTCAATCCGAGTGATGGTTAGACACCGTCCGTGTGGTCAGGAAGTAAGGCAGTTCCTGCATCAGGTCAATCCGAGTGATGGTTAGACACCGTCCGTGTGGTCAGGAAGTAAGGCAGTTCCTGCATCAGGTCAATCCGAGTGATGGTTAGACACCGTCCGTGTGGTCAGGAAGTAAGGCAGTTCCTGCATCAGGTCAATCCGAGTGATGGTTAGACACCGTCCGTGTGGTCAGGAAGTAAGGCAGTTCCTGCATCAGGTCAATCCGAGTGATGGTTAGACACCGTCCGTGTGGTCAGGAAGTAAGGCAGTTCCTGCATCAGGTCAATCCGAGTGATGGTTAGACACCGTCCGTGTGGTCAGGAAGTAAGGCAGTTCCTGCATCAGGTCAATCCGAGTGATGGTTAGACACCGTCCGTGTGGTCAGGAAGTAAGGCAGTTCCTGCATCAGGTCAATCAGAGTGATGGTTAGACACCGTCCGTGTGGTCAGGAAGTAAGGCAGTTCCTGCATCAGGTCAATCCGAGTGATGGTTAGACACCGTCCGTGTGGTCAGGAAGTAAGGCAGTTCCTGCATCAGGTCAATCAGAGTGATGGTGCATCAGGTCAATCCGAGTGATGGTTAGACACCGTCCGTGTGGTCAGGAAGTAAGGCAGTTCCTGCATCAGGTCAATCCGAGTGATGGTTAGACACCGTCCGTGTGGTCAGGAAGTAAGGCAGTTCCTGCATCAGGTCAATCCGAGTGATGGTTAGACACCGTCCGTGTGGTCAGGAAGTAAGGCAGTTCCTGCATCAGGTCAATCCGAGTGATGGTTAGACACCGTCCGTGTGGTCAGGAAGTAAGGCAGTTCCTGCATCAGGTCAATCCGAGTGATGGTGCATCAGGTCAATCAGAGTGATGGTGCATCAGGTCAATCAGAGTGATGGTGCATCAGGTCAATCCGAGTGATGGTTAGACACCGTCCGTGTGGTCAGGAAGTAAGGCAGTTCCTGCATCAGGTCAATCAGAGTGATGGTGCATCAGGTCAATCAGAGTGATGGTGCATCAGGTCAATCAGAGTGATGGTGCATCAGGTCAATCAGAGTGATGGTGCATCAGGTCAATCAGAGTGATGGTGCATCAGGTCAATCCGAGTGATGGTTAGACACCGTCCGTGTGGTCAGGAAGTAAGGCAGTTCCTGCATCAGGTCAGTCAGAGTGATGGTTAGACACCGTCCGTGTGGTCAGGAAGTAAGGCAGTTCCTGCATCAGGTCAATCCGAGTGATGGTTAGACACCGTCCGTGTGGTCAGGAAGTAAGGCAGTTCCTGCATCAGGTCAGTCAGAGTGATGGTGCATCAGGTCAATCAGAGTGATGGTGCATCAGGTCAATCAGAGTGATGGTGCATCAGGTCAATCAGAGTGATGGTGCATCAGGTCAATCAGAGTGATGGTGCATCAGGTCAATCAGAGTGATGGTTAGGGAGGATGGGGGTGGGGAGAGCGGGGGTGAGAGGGGTTCTGAAGAGCCGATCACCACAATCTACCCCCTGATAGTTCCCCTGTACATGACAGAAGTCTGGTCTTTTTTTACCCCTCCGAACCTCCCTCTATCTTACCCCCCCCCCCCCCTCATACTTACCCCACCACCTTCTCTCAC
The DNA here is from genome assembly GCA_033310375.1 of Conus canariensis. NCBI lineage: Eukaryota > Metazoa > Mollusca > Gastropoda > Neogastropoda > Conidae > Conus > Conus canariensis. Next base: position 74,178,469 of record CM065725.1, read on the forward strand.
TGACGCCACCCCGCCCTCTTCTCTCTTTCTCGCCATCCCTCTCTCGTTCCCTCTCTCAGTGAGACAGAAACCCTGTGAGACTGACATCTTGGGGTGAAACAAGTCATACTATCATGAACAGTAGCCTGCCGATGGCGACAGAAAGAACACATTGCCGTATAAGACCATTGTTTGTTACGGGAAGCTGTTGATGTCCTCTTCAATGTTCAGTCTATCATTTCCCACGTACTGTCTGTGCTACCAGCAGGAGCAGGAAAAGTAAATGCTGTAGAACCTGTAGCAGCATTAGCAGAAGAAGCATGGGAAAAACAGCAGCAGCAGCAGCTGCAATGTGAATAGTTGAAAAGAAAAATAAAGTAGATTTATTCTCTCCTCTTCATTTCAGTCACAGCCTTCAAAAATTAATTATTTGATCAATCATTCAATCAACCAATCAATCAATTAATCCATCGATCGATCAATCAATCGATCAATCTATCGATCGACTGATCCCTCGATTAATCGATCAATCAATCAATCAATCAATCCATCGACCAACTAATCAATTAAAGAGCAGGTGATACTGTAGAATGGTGATAGGTCTTGCCGGGAAAAAAAACAAAAACAAACAAACAAAAAAATAAAGCAAACATTGAACTGAACTTACAGTAATTAATTTTCATCATAATTACCATGTTCGCCCTGTAACAGTGAGTCACTAACGTACTGTAACAGCTGCTTCATCATTAGATTTCTTTGTAGTGGACTTAAAAGAACATCTACTGTTCCGCCGAACAAATTTAACGACAAAACACGACGAGTTTCGGCCTCTTCGATCTTCTTCAAGCAAGACAAAACATTTGACCCAGACAATGAAAACGAAGAACGAAAAGTCACTGATCTTCTCTATCTAGGCGTAAAACGGGTGTGGAATCACTTCAAATTGGAGACGCAAAATGGATGTGACTCCACATCCTTTTTGCGCCCAGTTTTAAGAGATAAGTGATTGTTCATTTTTCGCTTTCATTGCCTTCAATGTTGTTTGTCTTGCTCGAAGAAGACCAAAGAGGTCGAAACGCGTCGTGTTTTGTCTTGTGGTTTGTTTGTCTCTTTCGTTCGGCAGAACAGTAAATCTTCTTTTGAGTTTGTTTCAATTTCCGCCTGCAATAACCTCATTTCCGCCTGCAGTAACCTCATTTCCGCCTGCAGTAACCTCATTTCGGCCTGCAGTAACCTCATTTCCGCCTGCAGTAACCTCATTTCCGCCTGCAGTAACCTCATTTCCGCCTGCAGTAACCTCATTTCCGCCTGCAGTAACCTCATTTCGGCCTGCAGTAACCTCATTTCCGCCTGCAGTAACCTCATTTCCGCCTGCAATAACCTCATTTCCGCCTGCAGTAACCTCATTTCCGCCTGCAGTAACCTCATTTCCGCCTGCAATAACCCATCTTTGTCGTGAGTCACGTGCGGCGGGGTCGAGACACTGGAGATGGTGTCAACTGGCCAGGCCTTTGACGTAACCGTTCACCCATTCTGGAAGTTTTCTGTCCGTCTCTGGGGTCCCCGTTCTTTGCTATACCGTATGCAGGCCTGTCTTGGACTAGGAATCATTGGGATGTAATATCCGTATTGATTATTCATGTATCTATTTATTTATTTACTACTATCTATTTTTTATGTATTTATTTATCGACTATTTATTTACTTTTTATTATTACTATTTTCTGTTTTGTTTTGCAGTCTTGTCTTCCATTATTCCATGTCATATTGTTCCCTCGCTTCTCACTCTCATTCTCCATACAAAGATTCAACCTGCCGCAGCCCCAGCACCACTATCCAAGGGAGCAATCAGTAGTAAGCTGGTGTGAGGCAACCCACCTTTGAGGACGCTGCACAGCTGCAAAGTCCCTTCGTTGGTGCTCAGTGGCGCCTGCTCTCATCCAGAATAGAAGACTACCTACTGAAACCCTATGCTGACATCAATGAATGCTTAGTCGCATTATGAAAGTTTGTCTTTGGGGCGTGCCACCACATCCATCCAACAACACAACAAAACCCCCATGAGCTTGCCGATACCGGCGGCTTCGACACAAACTCACCGATGGAATGGACGTAGAGAGGACATCAAAACTGGGGTCACCCAAGAATGGGGCATAATTAACAACAAAATCGTCAAATATGTTGTACAAGTATACACACAGGGAGAGAGACGGTCAGCAACGTCGTGATCATCAGGTCGTGTCCAGAGAATCTGCTGCTTTCCGTTGTGCCTTGCTTCATCCCTTAGTCCCAACGTCGTGATCATCAGGTCGTGTCCAGAGTCTGCTGCCTTCCGTTGGGCCTTGCTTCATCCCTTAGTTCCATACATGTCAAGGAGCATCTTCTTTCTTTTTTTTTTCTTTACGTGCCTCTTAGCCTCTTTTTATTGGCATTTTTCTCTTTTTTTAACCTTGTTTACCTTTTTTATTTTTATTTTTTACGTTATTCTTTTTCTCCCGTTCCTCAGTGGAGTTGCGCATCAAAACATGCTTACATATCCTGCAGGACAATTTAACTAGCGTCTGTTGTTTTCCTTGTCCTACTGCCTATGAGTTGAGTCTTTGCAAGCGCCGACAGATGTCTGGGTTCCTGATGTTCTGTTAGTAGTAACAGGATGCATTCGTGTGCGTTTTTCTTAATCTTCCATTGCTCCTGTCTGCCGTGAAGGTCTTCATGGTCCAGTCCATGACCAGGGGGCAAAGGGAGAGTGATAGTAGGCTCCCTTGGTGAATCTGGTTTGGACCTCAACATGTTCTGATGGTTCTTCATGACCTGACTTAGGAGGCAGCCGGGGGACACAAGATTCTAAGGAATTCCACGGTGATTCAGCAGCTTCGCTCTGACCCCGATGTCGGACACTTTCTCGTGTTAATGACGTTGATGAAGATATCAGAGTTTTATTCCAGTTACTGCTCCGCGATTGTAGACAGGATTCGTCCTTATGTAAATCTACTGCTGGCCTGCCTCTTTCATTCTGTCACTTGGAATATTGTTCAAATCTAACCAGGCAATGACAGGAGCATAGTCCCACGGGAGTCGCTGCAGTTTAGAAGTCCACTGTTCTTTGGTAGGTTCATGAGGATATCTGTCTGGTATTTTTCTTCTTTCAACTTTTTGCTGACAAAAAACCCAAACATTTTGTTGTATATTGACGACCATTCCAACATCAGCTTCGTTGATTTGTGCTGGGATCTTGTCTGATCGTGCTGCTTACCTGTTCTGTAGAGATATACTGGCTGTCCTGAATTCTGTGCTGGGATCTTGTCTGATCGTGCTGCTTACCTGTTCTGTAGAGATATACTGGCTGTCCTGAATTCTGCCGTTGCTGGTTTGTTGCAGTCCAAAGATAGTGGTGTCTCTGGCGGCGATATGTCTGGTGGTGTGTCAGGGGCTGGTCAGTTACACTGTTCCTTGAATGTTCTGCCCATCTCTTCAGCTGTTCCTCTACGGAGTGAGTTTCTGGAGTTGTGTTCAACTGGTGTATGGGTCTGACGGAACCCGACTGCCAGTTTTATTTTTGTTGTTGTTGTTGTTTGTTTTGTTGTTTGGTGTTTACTCGTCTGTTTTAGCACTTAAAGAGCTTTCAGTTTCCCTGACCAGTAGCATCAGTGTGTTTAACTAGCCTTTCAATATGGTCCCTCTAGTCTTGTTAATGCTTTTTTTTTAACCAGTTGTGTGTTGTTTGCGCCGTGTCGATTAGAATTATCACATCGTGGCTATGTTCAGTTGGCTCTTCATATCTTCCATCAGTTGTGTGTTGTTTGCGCCGTGTCGATTAGAATTATCACATCGTGGCTATGTTCAGTTGGCTCTTTAGAATTATCACATCGTGGCTATGTTCAGATGGCTCTTCATATCTTCCATATTCATCTGTTCAGCAATAGAATTATCACATCGTGGCTATGTTCAGTTGGCTCTTCATATCTTCCATATTCATCTGTTCAGCAATAGAATTATCACATCGTGGCTATGTTCAGTTGGCTCTTCATATCTTCCATATTCATCTGTTCAGCAATAGAATTATCACATCGTGGCTATGTTCAGTTGGCTCTTCATATCTTCCATATTCATCTGTTCAGCAATAGAATTATCACATCGTGGCTATGTTCAGTTGGCTCTTCATATCTTCCATATTCATCTGTTCAGCAATAGAATTATCACATCGTGGCTATGTTCAGTTGGCTCTTCATATCTTCCATATTCATCTGTTCAGCAATAGAATTATCACATCGTGGCTATGTTCAGTTGGCTCTTCATATCTTCCATATTCATCTGTTCAGCAATAGAATTATCACATCGTGGCTATGTTCAGCTGGCTCTTCATATCTTCCATATTCATCCTGTCAGCAATGTGTCAGCCAGATGTATTCTTTGCGCTGCGTTTTCTTCCGCCCAGATTCTTCAGACGGGTGTCAGGTCAAATCGTCCTGGTGCAGTGCCACTGGGTCCCGATGTCTGTCTCCCTTTTCTAAGACAGTTCCTGCCGCACTTTGAATGCGTTTCAAATGCCAAGTCAGAATGTTGTATATATGATTTCTAAACAGTCCTACATTGTATTTGGAGCGTGGGTTAGTCTGAGGGACAGGTTCTGAGTGCTACAATCCTCGCTAAAAATTGGTGATCTGATTCACACTAGCACTTCGCAAGACACGTATGTCTTACCATTGTAGTTTAAACATCTGGTTAAATCAAACAGGAGGAATCTAACTCTTCATGATGTAATCTGGAGACCTCAACGTAGTTTTATGGATCGCCGTTTGTCAGGGAAGATGTTTGTTATGATCACTAGCGGATACAGGGGACTCGGCAGCAGTGCAGTGTTTCCTCTGGTGGGTTGTCTCCTAACGGCTTGACATGGACTGCCCCAATGGATTGCCGGTGCCGGTGCTGTGACGGTCCAGCCAGGCTACAGCTGTGTACGGGTGGTCGGAATGAGTGGCGTGGGTGTAATACTATTGAGGTGGCACAACAGATGAAAACAGCGAAAAAAGGGGGGAAAGTATTCACAACCACAAGCGAGAGAACAACAAGAGCGCAAGGGACACACCACCACTCCCTACATTGGAGGTGTAAGTGAAGCTCTGACCAGGAAGATCAGGAAACTAGGGGTCGCGGTCCATCCCAAGCCCACCAACACCATCCGCAGACAACTCGTCGCCCCCAAGGACAAAACCAACAAACTTGACAAATCCGGCGTCATCTACAGAATAGACTGCCGTGACTGCAACCAACACTATGTCGGAGAAACAGAACATCCCCTCCAAAAGAGACTCACAGAACACAAGAGGGACTCTTCACCTGTCATAGCACACCTGCACTCCGAGCAACACCAATTTGACACGGACAACGTCAACATCCTGGACAGAGAAAACAAGTGGTTCCAGCGAGGGGTCAAGGAGGCCATCTACATCGCAGCCACCAACCCCCCGCTCAACAGGGACCGGGGCCGCTACACCTTGCCCCCGGTGTACTCTTCATTGATTCGGTCACGTGACCTGGGTATGTCCCATGGTCGCGTGATTTGAATCGAGTTCACTCAGTCAGCAAGAGCATCGCTGAGGAAGATGGCCGATCAGCGGATGGCTGTCGAAAGCTACGAGTGAGTAGTGCATTTTCTTTTGTTGGGAGACTAGCTCTAACTCCAGTTAGCAAAAGTATTCATCGTTCTCATTCATCAGGCAGTTCAATGACGCACCCTTGTTTTATTAATGGCGTTACGATCACTTACAAAACAACGCCGTCACGTCTGCGGGAGTCACATGAAAACAAGTGCGCGAGAAAACGAACGGTAACTATTTTTGTCCTTACTCGCACATGTATACAGCCGTTAAAGCTATGGTTGATAAAACAAAACAAGGTCAAGTAAAGATAAACTCGCACCTGTGCACAGCCGTTAGATCTCTGATTAATAACACAAAACAAGACCAAATTCACAAAATGAACAAACAAAGAATTAAACAAACAAACAGACAAACGCAAAGAGAAATCATTTTGTACAGTTGTGTCTAGGTTTGTTGTCTGGAATTTAAACAAAAAAAATCATGAAACTTTAAATTACACCGATCTTTTACATTCTGTTATATATAAATAACAATGTTGAGGCTCTGAAAGTAAAGAATTTTAACTGCTATATCGTAACCTGCTGACTCCCCTAAATGTCCGTCAAGTAAAGTAAAGGGATTTTAACTGCAATTTCGTAACCTGCTGACTCCACTAAATGTCCGTCGAGTTTCTTGACCCTCGTGGAGGTCTAGAACATCTTAAGTATATCTAGTTCTGAGGTAAAATATCTCAAGATGTGTTCGTTGTAGTCATTAAAAAAAGCACCGAGTGCCACCGCCGAATTACATGTCTGTTGACTCTGTCCTGTTGGAGCACCACGCTCCAGAACATCTTCAAGAAAGTACAAAGCTAGTGTAGGTAAACGTCGGCCATAATCACTGTCCAGGACGGGGGAAATCGTGATGGTATTGCTTAAGTGCACTAAGTTGATGTATTGTTAGTCAGGCTCAACACACCAAGGTTATCTCTGCACTCATACACGCATATGCACACTCATGCGCCCACCAAACATTCACTTCTCCCTGGGAATGGGATGTCACGCATTCGTTTCTCTGCTAACACGACTGAGCACAAGAAATAAAATTTCTATGCTACTTATAATCAAACATGAAGAATCCAATTACACAAAATGAAATGATCAAAACATAAAAGATCAATACTTCCTAATCCCGGGTTATAATAAAATGGCTTCTTACCTGGCCAGGTTTTCACACACACAACCACGCTTTCACACCACACCACAGTTCTTGAAAAAGTCTCTTCACGTCTTCTTCAGCACTGCTTGATGGTGATGCCCTTGGTTGACTGGCTCCAGGTTTCAGGACTGGGTCTTCGTGGTCGTCTCTGGGATCTCGACATAGAACTCTTCTTCTTCGTCTCCTTCACCCACCTCTGGGTTCAAATTCAGTTTGTCTGTCTTCACCCACCTCTGGGCTTCAAACTTAGTTTTCTTCTCCTCCAGCTTGTCTTTAACCCTAAGACTTTGCTGTCTCTTCTATCTCCCAGACCACGTTTCTCTCGACCCTAATCCGTCCTGCCCACCTTCTCTCCTCTCTCTCCTCTGTCCTTCTCTCTCTCTCTCTCTCTCTCTCTCTCTCTCTCTCTCGTGGTGGTCTTTTTTCTCTCTCGTTGTTCTCCCTCACTTTATATAGGGAGGGAAACAAAGGATTCCCCTTCGGGCCATGCCTTTGTCCATGCTGCTTCTCAAACCCCCTGTTCACAAGTACCCTGAATTCTCCATTCGCTACATTCTTCCACACATTAGCATTTACACACATCCCTACCTAACTGATTAGCAAACACTTGGCACCAGATGGACATCGAAATTCCCAGCCGACTTCGGGGTCACTTAACACAATAATTATCTTAAAGAGGGCTACGACAACAACGTCCACGCGCAGTCAACCAGCCTGACAATAGAACCAACACAGTGCCCCACGGCAATACCAACTGAACGAGTCCAAGATTCCTGTTCTTCAATTACTGTTCACAAAACAACCTCAGCTGACTGAGATGTAGCGTCCACTTGATGCACCGAGGTTTTAGTGGTTACGTCCCCCCCCC
>CM065725.1:74191112-74193612 GCA_033310375.1 Conus canariensis
AGAGTGAAGAGAGAAGGGATTTAAAAAAAAATCCTTTTTGAAACTACTTAAATGTACTGGGCAAAAAAATAATACTATAGGGTTTTTTGTCAATCCGAAGTTGAAAACTAAAACACATCGCAGCGTTACAAACACCATGCCAGATATGCATTAACCTTTACAACAGAGAGAGAAGTAACGTTTATTTATCACACAGGAAACATATTAAAAACAACAACAATAACAAAAACAACAACGACGGCGACGACGACGACAACAACAAAAACAACAACAAGAACACCAAAGTTTGTCTTCAACAATATAAAAGTAGACAGACAATTCCTTCGTGATTGCATTTTCTTTTTCGTGGGAAACCCTCCTGGTCATCAGCAATTTCTGCCTCTCCTCTGACCCCTGCAGGAATGATCATCTCCTTCACCCCTTCATGGGCCCCACATCCCAGAGTATCTCCACCACTGCCAACAGGCCTGACCCCCTCAGACAGCACATCATCACAGTTACCTCCCCTGTCGCCCCTGGACCCTGGGGACTGTCTGGTGTTGTCCAAGGCCTCGGGAGGCTTCATCCCCTGGGACAACCCGCACAACGTCATCAGCCAGGAGGTGGAGAAGATGGTGGACGCTGTAGTGGGCGGGGTGTGTCTGCCTGTCCTCTTCCTCATCGCCGTCCCCTGCAATGTCCTCAGCATGCTGGTGTTCTGGAAGCAAGGATTCCAGGAGCGCATCAACCTCTGCCTCTTCTACCTCTCGCTCGTCGACTTCCTCCACATGCTCAACAACTTCGTCTTCAACGTGGATCGGCTGTATGTCTCCTTCGTCCAGATCACAGAATTCGGTCCGGTGCTGCAGTTTATCATGGATCATCATCTGGTGGGGTTTCGGGGGTTGGCGTCGTTGTCGGGGTTCGTGTCCATGCTCATCGCCTGTGAGCGATGCCTGTGTGTGGTGAGTCCTCTCCGCTCACAGACCATTCTGAAAAGCAAGACCACCGCTGGCATCCTAACAGCCGGCACCGCCGTCATCATGACCATGTACTTCGTGCTAGGTCTACGATGGGACCTCGCCTGCGTGTTGGATCCGGCGACCAACACCACCTCCGAAGCCCTGTACACCAGTTCCTTTTACTCCCGGAACAAAGCTCCCATGGATCTGCTGTCACTCTTCGCAGGAACGGTCCTGTCCTTCGTCTACGTCATCATCGTCATAGCGACAACCACAGTGACGTCAGTGAAGCTGAAGAAGATGATGGCGTGGAGACAGGAGCAGTCCTCCTCCAAGATATCTCTGCGGGAGGTCGCCCTGACCCGCACCCTGGTGGCTGTGTCCATCCTCTATGTCGTGTGCTCCGCTCCTATCATGGTCATCGGCATAGGGATTATCCTGGTGCCGGACACTGGGCTCAGCGGACGATACTACAACCTGACCAACCTGTTCATCAGCCTGTTCAAATTAGCCTCCTTGATCAACGCCACCTTCAACTTCTTCGTCTTCTGTTTTCTAGGATCCAAATATAAAGAGACTCTCAAGACAATACTCTGCTGTTACCAAACGTAAAAAAAAAGAAAAAGAAAAAAAAAAAGATAAACAATGCGCATTGTAAAACTAATACAACGTGTAAGCGCACACTTTATAACTTTGTCACAGTCATATTTCCAAAATAATCTGCTATAAGTGAAATTCGTGCCGATACCGCTACTGTCAAATACGTCAGCGTTGATCTGTAAAGTCCCGTTTTAAAAACTTGTCGTATCAAATGTATTCGCCCCCCCCCCCCCCCCCCCCGCCTACTTCAGGTAGCCGCACATCAGAATCTTGCTCACCGATTCCAGTGAAGTGGATGTTACGGCATGTGAAATAAACACAACTTGTGCTTCTCCTTTGTTTTCATCGTGTTGCACGGGTCTCCTGACTTATCGTTTTTTGTCTTTTTGTTGTTGTTGTTTTTTTTTCTCTCTCTTTTTTTTTTCTCCCTGCTATTTTTTCTTGCAACCAATCAAACAGTTGCTGTTCCTCTTCTTCATTTTTCATCGGATCTAAGATTTCACGGAAGAAAGATTTTCATCGAAATTTCCGATGTGGTTTTAGAAGGTGTGTTTCAATGTGTTGTGTGGATGAGGGCTTTTTCTTTGCCTGCGAGTTGACTTCTATATGGTGCCAGCCCTGATATGGCCCTTTACAGTCGGCTGGGCTCTAAGCAACATTATTTCTTCTTCTTCTTCTTCTTCTTCTTCTTCTTCTTCTTCTTCTTCTTCTTCTTCTTTGTTTATTTGTTTGTTTCTTTATTTGTTTCTTTTTTCATTCCTTTTTTTTTTTTAGGGGGGGGGGGGGTGCAGCTTACATTATTATTATTATTGTTATTATACTACTACTACTACTACTACTACTACTACTACTACTACTACTACTACTACTACTATTATCATTATTATTATTATTATTATTATTATTATTATTATTGTTGTTGTTGTTGTTGTTGTTGTTATTGTAATTATTATATACTA
>CM065725.1:74198612-74201112 GCA_033310375.1 Conus canariensis
CAGACAACTGTTGGCTACATCTCTCTCTCTCTCTCTCTCTCTCTCTCTCTCTCTCCTCTCTCTCTCTCTCTGGCTTAAGCCTCGTGCATAGTATCTTTGAGGCTTCTTCTGCAATGCCAGGGGACATGATTACAAGTGCCATTGCCATCCGCTCGAGCATCACTTGGACTCTGTGGATGTCATGACTCTTTGGGGGTCTTGGCAACTGCACCGTATGACGAAGCGTACCTGCCAGTCAGATGATCGCAACGTGGCTTTAGAAGTATGGCTGAGGTCATAATCAGGTTAGAAAGCTTCTTTCAAAAACAACACATAACAACATGTTAAATGCAAACTGAAGTCGTTTCTTGATAGGGCTGATCTAAAATCTGCATCTACGTCCTCTACAGATCGATCGATTGAAATAGAAAAAAAGTGAAAAACGCATCGTCATTGCCACCATCACCAAGACCACCACCACGACCACACACACACACACACACACACACACACACACACACACACACACACACACACACACACACACACACACACACACACACACACACACACAAATTTAATGGATGAAACTCAACTGTGCGGTCCTAGCCTTCTCAGTTGAGCTATTAGCAAATCCTACCCTGGGTAAGAGAGGAACGGGCCAGAAACATCTCATAAATATATGGCTCTGATGGGATTACGCAACGCTAGTCATTTGTTTCATTAATAAATGGCTCTGATGGGATTACGCAACGCTAGTCATTTATTTCATCCACGAACGGGTCTGATTGGATTACGCAACGCTAGTCATTATTTCATAAATATATGGCTCTGATAGGATTATGCAACGCTAGTCATTTATCTAATGAATGAATGGCTTTAATGGGATTACGCAATGCTTGTCATTTATCTCATAAATAGATGGCTCTGATAGGATTACGCAACGCTGGTCATTATTTTCATAAATAAATGGCTCTGATGGGATTACACAACGCTAGTCATTTATTTCATAAATACATGGCAGTGATGGGATTACGCAACGCTAGTCATTTATTTCATAAATAAATGGGTCTGATAGGATTACGTAACGCTATTCATTTTGCCACGGCGGCCTTCTCAGAAGTTGGCCCGTACCAATTCACCCATTTACTATATATAAAGAATTGCATCACGCATGTTTATTAAAGTATAACTTTAAAAAGGTATGTGCCAAGGACGTTAATTTTATCATATCTGGAAGAAGAAAACAAACAAACAAACCGTAAATCAAGCAATTTAAACATGACATGATTCAATCATCTGAAACGATCAGTAAGCAGTATATCCCTTTTTGTGTCAACATTGTAGTCTACAATAAGTGAAACACTCATCGTGTCTAGTCTAAGGCTCTGAGACAGACCGACCAACAGACAGACAGACAGACAGACAGACAGAGGCAGATTATATGTGCTATGTGGAGAGAGAGAGAGAGAGAGAGAGAGAAGAGAAGAGAGAGAGAGAGAGAGAGAGAGAGAGAGAGAGAGAGAGAGAGGTCGCAAGGATCACTATGGGAGGCATATCCGGATGCTGCGAAAGCAGATTAAACAGATGGAGCAGATAAGCAAGAGTTGTCTACCTTACAGTCAAGTCGCTCTTTGCACTTCCTCCCAATACACACATTCTACGCTTTGGCTGTTGAACCATACAGCAGATCAGCGTGTATAGATTCGAGAGCGTGAGTGACTATTCTGTTTGCCGAATTTACGCGTATCACGGATTCTTCTGAGTAATTTGTACACTGTCAGACAGAGGTTCCGGTAACTCGCTCTCTCCACACAGTCACCTCTCAACGCTACAAACTCAGTGTGTGTGTGTGTGTGTGTGTGTGTGTGTGTGTGTTTATGTGTGTGTGCGTGTGTGTGTGTGTGTGTGTGTGTGTGTGTGTGTGTGTGTGTGTGTGTGTGTGTGTGTGTGTGTGTGTTCTTCTTCCCTGCGACTTCTTTTTCTCTTTGTTTCTTGGACAAATTTAAATTACATGCATGCACCATCTTCGCCTTCAAGTGTAGACTCTTCCCCGACGTTGTTTACGAATTTTAAGGGTCATTAACAAAAGGTTCAGTGAGATAAGTGCTCCCATCACCCGTGAACCTACCCAGCATCCAAAGGAACGGCTGTACCGTCCATCTTGTAGCTTAAGGATAAACAAAACTATGGCCCCGTTTTCAAGATAGTTAGCCAAACCAGTAGCTTAAAAAAAAAATCAGTCTGAAAAGGGCCTCTTCGCTGTAGTTAACTGACTTGCAACATTGAAGCACCGGTCTCAGCCAGTCTTGCATTTTTTTTTCTGTGTTGTTTTCTGACATTTATGGTTTGTGTGCATTTTTGATCTTCATTTTCGAACAACCCCTCCCCCACCGTAACCCCTGCATGAGAATGGGCTTTGTAAGCTTAACTCCTAAGATCATTCATTCGTTCGTTCGTTCTCTCTCTCGCTAGCTATTGGTCTGTCTGTCTATGAGAACGCTACCAGATCTCTCTCTCT
>CM065725.1:74206112-74211112 GCA_033310375.1 Conus canariensis
CCTGGAGATTCCTACCTTCAGAGGGACGACCAAGGCTGATGCCAGCTAAATCGTCAACCTGCAAAGTTACTTCTGTTCTGTTTTGTTTCATATGATACACACGCACATAGCAAGACAATTTTGTGAACACAAACACATCCACTTTCTTTTAGTATCATCTTCTGTGTAACATCAGTGGCGTTGCAGTCGAGCTGCTCATTCCGGCCTCCAGTCTACAGTCACCGCCTGGTCCGACCCGCCACAGCATCGACAGCGGCTATCCAAAGGCAGCAGTCAATGTCAAGGCGTACTGAGGCAGCCCATCATGGGGAGACACTGCGCTGCTTCCCAGTCACCTCGGTGGTGTTCACTGGTGCCTGTTCTGATCCAACATATGCAGAACACCATCTACTGAGCCCCCTTCATAGGGTGCCACACGTCCGTCCATTGCCAATACCCCATGAACTCGCTGATACTGTTGACACCAATCAAACCACACCAAGGGTAGAGATTTGTGGAAGCAATCAAAATTAAGGTCACCATGATTGCAGGCATGAAAAGATACAGCATTTGAGACATTTGTAATGCTGATTGACGAGGATGAGGATCGCTGAGATGATTCTGTGGATTTTTTATTCAGGAGTGGCACTGCATGATATGGCTGTACTCTACAGTTAGTTCATAATTAATCCCAGCGTGAACCAAACCCCAGATATACAGACAACTGCAGTGCTGGTCACGGAACTTGATCAATACTCTCAGAGACGCGTCCATTCAGTAGATGAAACTCGACTGTGTGGTCCCCGTCTCCCCAGCTGAGCCACAAGCAAGTCAACACGGGGTGCAAGGCTGTCAGCGCAAAATCATCCCACAAATAAATGGATCTGGTGGAAATCCAACCCACCGCTTCCCAGCCACGGCGACTGGTTGCCACATTTATATATTCATTGTTCTTATGATTACGTGTATTTTTTTCAGTTGTTCGCCTGCTGACAGTTGCTTGTAAATTGTTTTGAATGAAAATCCCTTCTCGAGATTATTTTGTTTGGCACCGAAGGTTAGATTTTGATAGTTTCAAAGTGAGGTGACTGCAGTCAGATATGGAAAGAATTTTTAAAGAAAAATCATAATTATTAAACGGACAAACAAAATTACAAAATGAAACACGACGAGTTTCGACCTCTTTGGTCTTCTTTGGGTAGGATAAACAACATTCAGGACAATGAAAACGAAGTACGAGCAATCACTATTCTTTCCAAATTGGGCGCAGGATGGGTGTTGAAGGGAAGGGCACTCTGGCATGATATTAATTTTATCATCGTGACGTTGCAGCTCGCTGAGACTCCTTTGGTCCTGTCAGTCAGCAGCGCAGTCCTGTGACATCAGTGCATCGGTGTTAGCTATGGTAATCAACTGATGACGCTGAGTGTCACCAGCAAAGCTCTCCTGCAACATCATGTGACGACTGATGACGTCAGTCAATAGAACTTCGTACAGTACAAACAGGAGTTGCCATAGAGAGCTGACCCTTGTTGGACACAATGCTTTAGGACAGATACATTAGAGAACCTGCCATTGACATATCCTTTCTGTGTAGGGTCCGTTGGGTCAGAAGTAATCTATGACAGTGCAGAGTCATGAATACCGAGAAAAAAGGGCTTTAAATCTGGACAAGAGGCTGGAATGGTACATAGTGTCAGGCCAGGGGGCTGCTGCTACATTCAAAAGATCAAGTACAGATGTTTTTGTCATCCTAAATCCAGAAAACAAGACACTGACTATTCTAAAAAAAATTGTAGCTTCGCAGCTATTGCTACGTCTCCAGGCTGCCGGTTTTGTTCTGAGATCACAGGCGAGGCAGTACATATTTTTTTCTTTGCAGTTTGGATGAAATGACTCGTTTGGGACGAGCCAATGTTGATTTTGTTTTTTTACAACAATCGCGTGTATGACAGCGGATTTGCTACTTTCGGGAAAACAAGCAGATGACAAGGAACACTTACCAACATGAGAAATATACAGCAGCAGAACATCGATACATTCCAACGACATGACGGATTTAACGGGTCAAGTTCACATGATTTCGAGCCAGAGTTCAGGTGCGAGTTCTTCACAAACTCCTCTGAGACTGGTTAAAAAAATGCATTATCAGGACCGATGGACTCATGTTTTGTAGCAAGGGAAAATGGTGGAACAACAGTGTTAAGCTTCTCACCAATTATTGATATTTTACCAGTAAAGAAGTCAGACATTTTTTGAGTGAGTTCGAGCACAGTTATTGTTATGAAAGAGTACCATACTGTATTCGAACGAATTATATAAGAAAAGGTATTCATTACAAGCAAAATGTATGATTGGGGGGGGGGGGGGGGGGGTAAATAGTTACAAGTTCCATGAATTGAGTTTCAATTGCTAAATGAACATGCATAAACACATTTCTGTCTTTGATACAAATTTAGGCATAGTCTTCACTCTGGCCATTGGTGCCATCTGTTGATCAGTTTACGCAAAAGTATGTGAAACTCAACACGTAATTGCGTTACTATTCTTGAGCATGAGTACAATATAATTTTCTGAGAGGAAAACATACTGAAATCGCAAACAAGGTAACTCTTGATCACATGATGAAAACATACACGACCATAACTCCAACCGAATGTCGCTTAAGACAGTGAATGGCACAGCGGAAATTAAAACGCTGAGCACACCGAACAAACAAGAAGACCTGCCCAGAAAAGAAGGTTCCAAGCTCGTCCCTATACCCCGCCCTGAACACATCTGCACAGTAACGTCCATATACCCCGCCCCCAACACATCTGCACAGTAACGTCCATATACCCCGCCCCCAACACATCTGCACAGTAACGTCCATATACCCCGCCCCCAACACGTCTGCACAGTAACGTCCATATACCCTGCCCCCAACACATCTGCACAGTAACGTCCATATACCCCGCCCTGAACACATCTGCACAGTAACGTCCATATACCCTGCCCCTAACACATCTGCACAGTAACGTCCATATACCCCGCCCCCAACACGTCTGCACAGTAACGTCCATATACCCTGCCCCCAACACATCTGCACAGTAACGTCCATATACCCCGCCCCCAACACGTCTGCACAGTAACGTCCATATACCCCGCCCCCAACACGTCTGCACAGTAACGTCCATATACCCCGCCCCCAACACGTCTGCACAGTAACGTCCATATACCCCGCCCCCAACACGTCTGCACAGTAACGTCCATATACCCCGCCCCCAACACGTCTGCACAGTAACGTCCATATACCCCGCCCCCAACACGTCTGCACAGTAACGTCCATATACCCCGCCCCCAACACGTCTGCACAGTAACGTCCATATACCCCGCCCCCAACACATCTGCACAGTAACGTCCATATACCCCGCCCCAACACGTCTGCACAGTAACGTCCCTATACCCCGCCCCCAACACATCTGCACAGTAACGTCCATATACCCCGCCCTGAACACATCTGCACAGTAACGTCCATATACCCCGCCCCCAACACATCTGCACAGTAACGTCCATATACCCCGCCCTGAACACATCTGCACAGTAACGTCCATATACCCCGCCCCCAACACATCTGCACAGTAACGTCCATATACCCTGCCCCTAACACATCTGCACAGTAACAACATCTGGAGAAATGAACAAACACAAATTAGCATCCAGTCAAGACTGGCAGAGCGTTTCCGATCCCGAATAGAGTCAAACAAACACCTGAACGAACAGTAACAAATACAGGTTACCTCGGTTTGACTGGTATGAAAGGAAATCTTAAATGAGACTTGGAACAGCAGACAGTAAATAACAAACGAGCATCTGGCTGTTGTTTACTTCTTGCTGTTCCCTGTCTCGTTTAAGATTTCCTTTCATGCTACCATTGCGTTTATTTAATTATTTTCAACAAAGGACGGTATGCATGGGGGAAAGATGGAGGGGCTTAGAACGTGTGAGACTGTTTTTTTTTTTGTTTTTTTTTTTCTCGCTGACACGTATCTCCTGAGTATAGCAGAGCTACGCGTGGAGTGGTTTATTCCTATATCTAATGTGCACACCCAAAGTATTACAGAGCTATGCATAAAGAGAGGGGGGTAGTTACCGCCAAGGACACAGACAAACAGAATACAGAACAGTTGTCTTGTCCTGTACTCTGTGTCCTTGGCGGTAACTAATCCCCACTCTTTCTAAATTGTGCTTCATTTTCCGCCCTCAGTCACTCCGTTTTGAAATAGAGCTATGCATGTCAGTGATCATTGCTTATAATTACCTCTTTATCATCAATGTCAGCATCTTCAATGGCATCTCATTCGGGAAGATGGTCTGGTACTGTGACTCTCCTGCATGGTAGTGAATCACATAAACAGTAAAATATGTCAGGAATTATATTCAGTCAATATAGCCACAGCAGGTCAGCTTTAGAAAGGCTGAAACTGACACCCCAGTGACGTAGTGATACGTCATTTCAGGCACTTGGGTACTGGCCATGTTACTACCCCGCCGTCTGGATCCTCTACATTTCAGCTGGAGAACTGGATCCAGCTCTCTTTACCATCATCCACTTCATCTGGTTGACAGGATCGGAAATGTCCCTCAGGATTACCATCATCCTCTTCATCTGGTTGACAAGATTGGAAATGTCCCTCAGGATTACCATCATCCTCTTCATCTGGTTGACAGGATTGGAAATGTCCCTTAGGATTACCATCATCCTCTTCATCTGGTTGACAGGATTGGAAATGTCCCCTCTAGGTTATACCCTTTACTCATCTCTTCATCTGGTTGACAGGATGTTGTGTGACTCTCAGTATCACCGTGATCCTCTTAACCTGGCTGAGTGGGTTGGCTATGGCACCCTGTGCCGCCATGATCATTTAAGTTTGGCCGACAGGGTGAGATGGCACATTCAGTTCAGCATCCATCCTCTTTATCAGGCCGACTAATTGAGGTGTGACTCTCAGAATCTTCATCACCTTCTTCACCTGACTGAC